>VFFE01007499.1:799116-997044 GCA_008921705.1 Burhinus oedicnemus
TTTTTTTTTTTTTTTTTTTTTAAATCTTAATAGTTTAGAGAGCTTCAGAAGCAAGCAGGAGGTTTAGGATTCCTGCACTGACCAAGACAGACCAGTCTACGCATCCACCTCACCATCAATGCTGCTGATACTCATCAGCACCGAACTCTGAAAACTGCTGCGGGTTACTAGCTTGTGAGAAGCCAGAGAGCAAACTGAAATCAAACAATAGTGCAAGAAGAGAATTTTTTTTTTTTAAGAAAAACTGGTAGGAAAGGAAATGCACTTGACAGCTTCAAGCTCTGAGCAAACCCTTGAGCTATTTTGAAGCTGATAGTGTCTCATAACCATTTACAAATCCACTCGGGCAATTCCCCTGAGAGGGTCTGGAAGAAAAATAATTTTGGAAAGAAGTTTGGCTTGCTGCATTTCTTTTCCCCTGCCAAACACATCCCTGTATTCAACAGCTGTACAAACACCTCACAGTCGGCACAGCGAGAGCCACCCTCAGATGTTCCCCTTCTGCTGATGGCAACACAGCGTCACATGGACACTTTCACCCTAGAGCCCATGGCAATGGAAACAGAGCTGCCATGCTGGACCTTTGGACCTGTCCCACAGTGGTTTTGTCCATAAGAATATATTATCTCCCCAGAAATGGTTAATGAGTGCATGGTATTGTATAGGCATAGGAACTAGGAGCCGCCTCTTCGGAGTTCGCTCTGCTCGCAGCACTCAGTCCCCTGACCTGCGACATCCCCCTGAAGTGCTCTGAAATTGCCGTTGTCTCATTCTGCCTTAGAAATGAGCAAGGGAAGCTGACAGAATCCAGAGAAACAGAAACCCAGTGTTAACACAAAAAGTAGGGGAATAAAAATACGAATAACAGAACAAAGGTCCCTAAAAAGCAGATTTTCAGCCATCTCTCCAGTAAGTCATCAGGCTTGTAATGAAGGGATGTCAAATGCAACTGGAGAACTATATTCCGGCAAAAAGAATAATCTTTACTTAGGGGATGGGAAGGAGTGAGCTGGAGCTCAAAGAGATTGAGTGAAAAAATGTTGCTTAGAGTTGCTCCCACTTGAACACTGTTTGTTCTGGCTCCCTGGGGTTGCCTTACAAGCCTACTGAATTTCTCTTTTCTGCATCATTTTAAATATACCCAAAGACGTCCTGCTTGATTCTGGAAAGATTTGACATTTAAATCCTCTACCCCATGGAAATCTTTCAGAATTACTTTAGATTTTATTTTTTTCCCCTCTGCATTTTTGTTTTGAACACTGTTACTGCTTCCTGGTGTAAGGTACCTTTCTGAAACCGAACGGTCCCTATACCATGAGCACAAAAGGGGTGTGCAAGTCAATGGTGTTACTATCGGAGCAGTAAGGGCAAGATACTTAATATCTACACGCTCCCTGAAAGTCATCAGGTATCATCTATCCCCATGGGCCGAGCTAAGCTTGGCTGTACAGACTGTAAGCATATCCCAGTGGATACATAGATACATATATGTATATATACAGTATATCTATATATGCCAGTGTGTACGCACCATTTGTAGAATCCTAATCTTTTGCTGAATGTTTGGTTTTGGTTATGTTCCCCAGAAAAAGGGAATTTGAAGGCACAGACCCCTTAAGGCTATGTTCTCTCATCCTTTAGCAGTAAGAAGAGACAGAAAACATCTATCCCGATGCATTTAACCCAAGGTTTGCACAGAGAGACGGTACTATTTGCCGTGCAGTCAGCCTCTGCGGTGAGAATTCATGCAAAACCACAGGAGAGAGGCCCTTTTCCCACCGCTTAACAGACTTCATCACATGTTTTATTTAAAACCTCCAGATGCTTGTCAGATGCAGTCACCAGCAGTGTGCCGTGGAGCGGGCAGGGAGATGTCCACTGTACCAATGCCAAGAGTGACCGATGGGAACTGTCCATGCTCAGCAGAAGATCTCCTCACCCTCTGGAGGTGCTTCTGATGAGTGAGAATCTGCAATAGAAAAAAAAAAAACCCGGTGGGAATCACTATGGGAATACAGGACTACAGCAGGCAGAGCGGGATGGCACATGTATGGAAACCTTGCTGTCTGACAGATCCACTTGGGATCTTAAAAGACATCCAGTTCCCTGATGAGCTACCATGAAACTACATCTCATAACTGGCGAGCTTTTCTGTGCTCAAGTTGGAAAACAACAATGAGTTAATATGGATAAAGCTGGTCATCTGAGGCCATAAGATCAAATTTCACGTGGGTCAGAGGTCTGAGGTGCATAACTGAGTCCTAAGGGGATGCAAAACTTCCAGAGAAAAAAACCTGTATGTTTTTTTTTTTTTTTTCAGATCAACAGACAAGATAGACTGGCTTGAGAGGAAGGGAGAGGCCACCAGAAAGGTTGCCGGTATCACTTCCAAACTACAACAGAGTTAAAGCAGACAGCAATGCCACAGGGGCTGCAACAGCCAGGAGCAGCCCAGCAGCAGCTCCCAAAAGCACATACACTGAAGCAGGACAATTCCCTTCTCGAAGCACAGCAAGCTGAAAAATAGAGGGAGAATCCAGCCCTTGGAGGCTGCTCAGGATGTGATGGGGAAGGGAAGAAGCAGGGACCAGAGTGTGTCCCTCTGACAACTGCAGAACAGGTAGAAAAGCCCACAGAAGATAACTTCAAGCTGGGAACTCCACTCATCACAGCTGATCTTCTCCATTCCTGTGTTACCATCCACATCCAAGGCTAGATTTCATGGCTTCCACAAGTTCACTGGCTGGAGGGAAAAGCCAGCTCACTGACCCTGAAAACGTACCTATGACCTCCCCCGACACTCACCGGACTGTTGGGAGCGATGTCCCCTGCCCTTTTTCTTCTTTTCCTTCTTCTCCTTTGGTTTGGCTAAACTGAAGAGGCGGGTAGGCAGCTGGGGCTGTTCCTCAGCTGCCTTGTTAGTCTGGTTTGTTGTGCTAAGCAAATGGAAAGTGCTTTTCTCTTTGTGTGTCCTTGAAAGACTGTTCCTTTTGGGGGAGACAGACAGTTCTGCATCAAAGTGCCCTTGTTTAGGAAGGGAAGGGCTCTTCTGCTTGGAGGAGTCATCGATGCTGGACTGGGAGGGGACTCTTGCAAGTTTCTCATGTAGATTTGAAACCTATAAAGGAAAAGAAAAGTGTTTCATTTGGGCATAAAAGAGGCTAGCAGAGAACCAGGATAGGAAAGGTGTGTCCCAGACCACTCGAGAGGCAGAGGATGTTCTTGTGAACACCCAGCTCATTCACCAGCTAAAAAGTGGTCCCCATCCAGGGAAAGCAACGAGAGCAGCAGCCCTCTCTGTTTAAGACAAAGAAACAAGGCATATGAAGAGTAACACTCCAGTATCTTTTGCTCCTACATGTACTATGCTATGTATCAACAAGCCAAGGGCAAATATTCTTTAAGATCTTGATACGAAGACTCACCCTGCATCGTTTGCACACACAAAAGGTGGCAGAAGGCCAAGGAGAAGTGTGCCTCTCCGGCAGGGGAACGCCAGCACACAGCACCAGAGCGGCATGTGTCAAAGGAAGCCTTTCCAAGCAAAAGATGAAAGCAAAGTTTTTCCTGATTTCCCACCGCCGCCGCCCCCCCCCAACGGCTGTCTCAGGATGTAATTGAACCTGCACATTCAAAGGGAAGATCAAAACAACAGCTCAACAAAGCCTCACCGAAACCTCTATTAATAGCTCAGAAATGTCAGTAAGATACCTGACTCGAAAAGGTGCTTCCTTCTCCTGATCCCTCAGGCCTCGAAGTTATTTTACCTCTCAGCCTCTCCCATAGCATCCGTATCCCTCGCATATCTATGTGTGCTCGATGGAACAGCTTCACTGTGTGCTTGGAAAACTTCTGGCCTGATCAGGAACGAGGGTGGGAGGGAGCAAGCCCTCCTCGGATGATTTGCTTTTCAGAGCTCACTGCTGAGCTCTGCAATTAGTCCATTCAGGCACCCAAAATCATTTCCGTTCCACAATCCAACATTTATAAGCTAATTTTGCTACAGCTCTAAGCAAATTACATTCAGAATTAGTGAGTTACAAACAAACAAACGATCAACAACAGGCTTAAGATTCAAATTTAGCCCATCTTTTGCCAGCGGATGCTTGGTCTCCTCAGCCAGACTGCTGCACAGCTGTAAAAAAATAAACCCCAGCTTGCTGAAAAATGCACAGAGCAGGATCTGTGTGTGGGCTTTTCTTTCTGGTTGTGGGCAACCAGACACCAGAAGCCTCTTGCAGCAGAGCCAGGGACCTTTGCTCACTGAGCCATGACCAGACTGCAGGTGCCCCAGTCTCTTTAAGACAGGGACAACACCCATCTCTTTGCTAGATATCGAGAATGCTCGTGGAGAAGCATATAAGTGTACAAACAGCCTCCCCTGCAGTTATCAGCCTCGCAAGTGGCTTTCGTGACAGCTGGAGGGTGCAAGTAACCCACAACGCTCAGGCTGTTTCGGAGAAGGATGTCTCATCTGCCTGACCGCTCCCCAGAGCTCAGCCCCCATGGGGTGAAGGCAAACGTTAAAGGCAATATTGACCTCCTGGGATTGCCTAGGGATTCTCTGCAAGCCAGCCACCTCTGCTCTGCTGCCTGCCAACACATGGCACAGAAAAGTGGACAGAGCTCAGGCTGTTGTAACCACGTACTGCTCAGGACTGCCCAGGCATCCTGAATAGACCATGTTGCATCAACACTGGCAATGCCTCGGCAGCTCTGGAGGTGCAACAAACGCAGCCCTGCACATCAAGTGCAAGGAAAGAGCGAGAAATACCAGGCCCCACATGTCTAGGGCTGGGCTGGTGTCAGTGTACCAATGCCGGCCTGCAGCTGGCCCAGGAGCCATCTGGGAGGTCCCTGCAGAACACAGCTTCCCCATCAGCCTGGCCAATGGCAGCATTTACCTGGTTGTGGTCAGGCTCCTGCCGTATTTGAGCTAATCGCTCTACATCTTGCTTGAACTGCGCCTTCTCCCTCTCCAGCTGCTTCTGCGCCGTGCGAAGCCTCTCCAGGTCAAGTTGGTAGGAGGCCTTCTTCACCTGCAGCTCCTCTCGCTCCCGCTCAAGATCCTGCCACCCTCTCTGGACCTGCTCCTCTCGCTGGGCCAGGTGGGCCTCCTGCTCCGCCAGCTCTTTCTCCCGGACTTCCCACTCCTTCTCTCTCCTCCGCCTCTCCTCCTGGTGCTGTGTCTGCTGCTTCTTCAGGTTGGCCAACTCCTGGCGCTGCTTCTCCAGGTTGCGCTGCTTCTCCTGCTCCAGCAGTGAGGTTGGCCGGAAGAAGCTTCGGGTCAGAGCTCTCTCGCTCAGAGCCAGCTTCTGGTCCTCGATGTAGGTGTCCTGCTGCAGTACGACGCCCTAGGAGAGAGGGAGCATAAATCACTGCAGTGCCTTCTCCATGGTGAGAGCCTCCATCCCTGAAAATCTCAGGGTCTTGTATCAAAACCCCTCCTCCCCCAAGAAATTCACAGATCAGAACTGCTGCCTTACAGCTGAGCTACCGGAGGATGCTGGCAGAGCATCAACCCCAGCAGCTTCCCAAATTCAGACGAGCACCGGTCCACTTGGGCAGCAGCTCTTTCCTATCACCTGCTGGCATGCTGCCTGCAAGCTGGCTGCAGGGTATTCAGCTATGCAGGGATGTGACAGGCAAAGGGGAAGGAGAGACGGGGGGTGAAGCGCAAGTGGCTGTTACTGGCTGGCGGGATGTGCAGTTTGGGCAAGCAGCATGCAAAAGCGGCATGAATGGCCAAGCCTACCTGCAAAGCACTGAGCAGCTTATGGAGGCTGGTAATGGTTTGGAGGACCTGCTGCGAGAAAACAAAAGCGTTGCTATTAGATCTCACTGGGTGCCAGGGTATGTGTAAAGCACCCTCTTTTTCCACTGTGACCCACCGGTGGGTCTGACAAGCTGTATGGCCATCCCTCTACACCTTCTTTTTTCTCACTCTCCACTTGCAATGACTGCATCATCCCCCAGTACACAAACATATCCCTTGGACATCTCTCAGAGGTGCCTGGCACCATCTTCCTCACTTTCCTAGCTGTCAGTGCGGCAGAGGAGGAAATTTCTGTTGAAGCACCGAACGGCACAGACCTCATGGGAACTCCCGGGTTGTCTCCGCAAACCATTTCCCACAGCATCAGCTTGCTCGAGAACAAGCAGAGTAATTGGGATGGAACCCGGCAGTTCACTTAAAAATTTCAGTGAAAAAACTTCAAGGGGCAAAAAAAGAAGAAATCTTAAAATGAATATGGACTATTTGCAGCCTTCCACCCCGGCTGACCCATACAAGTCCCACTGTCATTACAGAAGAACTGCAATACAGTAGGCACACGAGTACAGCAGGTCTGTTCATGGAGGCTCTCTGAAAACACAGGTAAATGCAAACAAATCCTGCATCAATACAGAGCAAGCTACTTTGGAGCGATGCTCTATCCCTAAATGTATTTTTAGCCGAGCTAAAAATGTCTCTGAATCTCTCACATCCTACAATTACTTTTAAGTAGAAGAAAAAACACTGCAGTATTTGCAATAGTGATGTGATAGCCGGTGTTAAGAGAACTGCTACTCATTCTGCCATTAATGCTAATCGGGAATTATGAATGTGTATCAAAGGGAGAATAGAAATCTAATTGCCCCAATTCACTGCACCTGCAACATAAAATTAAACTCCCTCTGTCTGCAGATGCACAATAAATACAGCCCAGTGCATCCTAGTGGTAATTAACCCTTGCTGCCTATAATCAGCACATACCATCCTGCTGGCAAGCAGATGACAATCAGCGAATTCCCTGTCTGAACATCCAAGGTTAAACAAATAAATGACACAGTGGGTTCAGCTTAATGTATTTAAAAGTCTACATGCGCTTCAGCAAATGAAATGTATTTTCTTCTACATTATCACCTATTGAGACAAATTCACTTGCCACTTAAATGAAGGAAACAGCTGAGCAACAGAATCAATTCTTACCTCGTTATTCCTTTTCAACATGAACATCAGATTAGCATTTCCACCCTATGAAAAGATCACAGATTTAATATGAGGACAAATGAGAAATCACAGCAAATGTGTTCTGAAGCTGAACTAATGACAGATACATTAAACCCCCCTCCATCTTCCATTCTGGGAGAATTCATGCATGTTTTTTAGGCAAGTTAAAAATCATATAAAATAAAATGTTAATTAGGTATCATTTTGTAGTTATATGATGGATCAATCCACGGCAAGATTAGGTGCAAGGTTATAGTTGACCTTATCGTTTCAATAACGATGTATAATTAAACACATGCTTTAGCTGATCTGCAGACAGATGGCAAATAACCTGTGCCACAAAGGAATACTACTGATTTGCAACGGTTTTCAAGTCAGGATTTTAGCTACAGTGAAGTGTTTTTGGCTGTATGCTTCCAATTTTATTTTATTTTTAACTTATTAGGATACATCTAATTGTCAAGAAATTCAGGCATTTTGACTTGAATTGTCACTCTTGAAATCTGAACTCAGTGGCAGCAGACAGATAAACCAAGCGATACCTTCTTTAAAATGCTGTCCGACTCTGTTCTCCGAAGGTCCTGAGCATCATCACCTTCATCTTTTGCTCCACCTAAGGGAAGAAGCCAGCATTGACACTTGGTTATTCAACATTTTAAGCCATAGATGGACTTGCTAATGTCAGAGAAATTTAATACAGGAAACTCAGATGTTTCACAAAAGGAGACACAGAGCTCTTGACTCTTTAACTAAATACATTTGCTCCCTACATATACAGAACATGCCAGCACCAGCAGGATCTGAATTCAGATTAGGATTGACTTTGGTTTCAGACAACGCGCTGATAATTTCAGCACACTCCTATTAATTGGTGCTCTGTCTAGCCCCCGCACTGCTGTCTACTACCAAAGAATACTTGCTGAGAAGACATGAGGCAGAATAAGAGCAGATGGAGAACAATAACCGTATCAACTCAGGGTATATTACTGCAGGTATAGTTTCAATGCCTTTCTTGCCCAAATGCAATTTACAGCTGGGTCAGATACTGCTGCGCAATTAGTTTTATGCTAACAATTTCTCCTTAGCCTTAGTTATCAGAAGCCTGTATCTTCAAAGGAACACTGAACTTGTATCAGTGGTCCCGAGCAGCACTGAACTGACTTGTGAGGACAAGAGAGCTGCAACCCTCCACCTGCGCTGCCCTTCTGCTCGCAGGTGGCTAAGGAGTCGCACGGCTCATCGGTTCTCTAGATCTTGCCAAGACTCTTGAATTCCTCTTGCCAGCTGAGATGCAGTCCATGGGGAAAACCCACAGCTGCAGTGGTAACCTCCTTACTGCCACTCCTTTAATGATAAACAACTTCACACAGACCTGTATCTGCAGCAACATAAAGGACACCATACCTAGTGCAAAGGCCCTCTCCTCCCACCATCCCCCAGGCAGGCTTTGCTATTAAAGGCTGACCCTCAAGTCCTCCTAACAGACCTTCTCTCCTGCGCCACGTCCTGGGACCTTCCACCTCTTTGCAGGAGGAAACACCTCCCTTCTGCTTTGCTGGAGGGGAGAATGAAGGGGAGTCAGGTTATAAGCCTTGCCCAAGGTTGTACAGGTTGTGAACAGAAGAGCTGGAGATGAAAGCCAGGTGTCATGCCTCCCGGCCTCCAGCTGAACAAACAGGCCCTGCATTCTTTTCCCAAATTCTCCCAAGACCCTATAACTATTGAATTACAATCTAATTCAAAAGAGGACATTTCTACAGAAAACCTAGAGCTGGGCAATGAACAGCCTGAGGTTGTCCCATTCATCACTGCAACAGAGAGAGGCACAACCCTAAACAAACCCCTCCAGTGTGAATATATTTGTCATTATGACGACATGGCCTGTGGAGGGCTTTGCAGCTTTCCAATAGAGCTGGGAAAACCTCTGCATACTTCTCATGTCTGACTGTCTGGAGCTAACACTGCTCCTTTAATGCAGAAGGTCAGACGAGGTCCAATGATCCCAGCGCTGAGACAGACACTAGCGCAGCAAAACTGGCTGTACTGGGAGTATGAGAGAGACCACAGAGAAAGGAATTTGAGGACAGGGAAGTTTCTGATGACTAGGGCAAAGAAAGAGAGCATTGGGAAGCAGCCAACTATGCAGCTGAAATAAATATTCACACATGTCTTTGGGAGAGATTTAATTGCAGGAATAACACATGCAGTTGTATGTGGAACACAAATGCATAGAGAGAAGAGTCAGCGGAGAAGGTGCTTGATTCAGCAATATCCTCATCCATTCGCAAATGCAACAGCGCCAGGCTCCTGCTGGAAGATAACTGAAGAACGAAGAACAGAGCTGCAGATATTACAATCATAGCATGAAGAAACTAATCTGTTAAGAAGCCAGATGCTTTCATGTGGTACGTAAGTCAAGAAGTAAGGAGGATTTAGAGCACAGAGAGAGACAAGTGAGGAGTTCAGATGTTTAATCCTCATGTAACCACAGGTTCTCAGGTACCATCATTCCATCTGTACATAGGCTTTTTTTCTAATCTGTTATTTAAAAAACTATTATTGAAGAGGAGTTGGGAAACCCAAACCACCAGGTGCTGGAGTCCTTCTGAAGCAAGATGATATGATGACATATTATTAACTGATGTGCACACATGTAACTACTCACACTTGGAGGCGTTCATCTGATGACTGTCAAATCCTCCAAACGTTTCTGCCCTTCTAGGGAGAGAGATGGGTCCAACTCCTCCTTCTTGTTCCACGGCAGTGCTGCTGACCTGCTGTCCGAGGGCAGTGCCCAGGCTCCTGTTCACCAGGTCTTGCAGCAGTTCAACTGATAAAAAGCAATGGTATCTCTGTTAAAGACCCACTCAGGCTTCTCAGCTATCCTTGCCTGAGGTCAGGTCAGAAATTCACATGCTTTGCTGTACTAAGAAACCATGTTTCTATGACAATGATATGAACAGTACACATTCCCCCTGCAAAAATTCAGTCTGTCTGATCATTAACTCCAATTCCTGGAGCTCTGCACAGGCTTACACCTCCCTCTCATCCTTCAGGCAACCCTGGTGTGATTTGACAACAGCATTTAATAATTTTTAGCCTCTCCAAATATCACACCGGAAAGTTGCCCAAGTTTCCATCTACCCTTGCCTTTGTCAACAGACTTGCTTGTCCTTTGCAGGTACCACAAGTGCCTACCGGAACCCAAGCCCTGCTCTCACGCCTTGCTGAGACTGAAGCACAGCAAAAGCCTGCATGGTCCAAATAAATCCTGGGCTGCTCCTGACCCCAGTGCAGATTCAATGTATGGTTGCTCTCTGTGCTGACTTCTTTTCTGCCCTCTTTCAACAGCCATCAATATCTGCTTCCTTTCCTGATCCTCATTACTGTGACTAGTAATATCTCTTAATCTATGCTGTTATTCTGACAAACAGAAGGTTTCCCCTGCAAAACTGGTGCCCGAGGATTGATGGCTTCACTGAAGGTGGGTCTGTTGGTTAGTGTAATTAACGCGTCACCCTTACTTGCCCACCTTCATTTATTGCAGTTTTCATAATGGCCTCTCCTTTCGGTGCCTCTTCTGTGTTGGCTCTGAAGAGCAGCCTGGAGCCTGGCATGTCCTCCTGCACAGAACTGTCTGCCATGTCCCGGAAGATCTTAGACTTCTCCTCCAGCAAGAGGAGGATCTGCTTATCCTTCTGCTGAAGTTGTTCTGTGGGGGTGAACAGCAAACAGAGATGAAGACAGACAAAAAAGCTTCAGCAAGGAAACCGAGTGATTCCTAAGGTATTGGCCCCATCTAGTGGAACCTGATGATACAACCATGCCCTACACAATCCTGCACAGCAACAGCACCCAGCAGGCTCAGAAAAAAAAAAATGCAAGCAAGGTGAGGATTGCAATTATTTGCTGGATGCAGGATTCTCACTCCTTTGAAAAACATCATAGTTCAACCACAAAACCCATCAAAACAATTCCTGTAAATTTTTCAAAAACCACTCCCCAGCTCTGTCCCAGGCAGGATTTTACCTTTCAGTCCTCTCACTTTCGCATCCGACACTTTCTTTTCAAACTCAGACTCACAAGGGACTCCTTCATCTTCATCTCTATCCCTGGACAAAAGACATGTCTCAATTACTACCAGAAAATGACCATGTGCATCACCTTGCAAGAACAGCTTGGTAGCTTACATGGTGTTCATTGTGTCCTGAATAATCTGTATCCAGCCGTTACGCTCTTCTTTGGAGCTGGCATGGACTTCCACCATTTCGGGATCTTTTATACCCATACTGATCAGGAACAAACCCTTCTCTTCATGAGCCACTTCTCGTACAATCAACTTCTTCAGAGAGATCACAGTGGATTTCTGGTCCTTCAGATGGAAAGAAATGGGTGAGGGGGGTGAACAGTACTAATTCCCAGATGCAAGCTAGCATTGAAAAGGTCGCAGCAACCATACTGCAACCTCTCTCAGGTTGTAAACATTTGCTGAACCTATTGGCTAATTAAAAAAACAAATCGTTTTAATGACGTCAAAGAACAGGGAAGGGCTTGCTTTCCTCCATCAGTTCTGTAGGAAAAGCAATTTCACCTTGTTCCAATTCAACAAAAAATTAATTTAAAACTGACTTTGTGGTTTTGCAAACTCTACCATATTTTGCTCTAACTCCAGCAGACCTTTGATCTCATCACCTCCTGCCCACACTCTCATTAATATCATAGCTCCTTAAATTTAGTGCAGCTTGCTAGCGCCTGCTTCACACACATTATCTTCATGATCTCTTCCTAGGATGGAGTGACATCTTGTTTTCAAATCCCACAAAACCCCTGCTCTTCTCAGAAGCTCATAGCTGACTCCTATGATGGAGAAGACTTGTGTGTAAGATGATGTTCATTGTGTGCTAGGGTTTCTGTGTAATCAGCCTGTTCGGTTAAGACATCCCTTTGCTGTTGTATCATCTGCATACGAGTCAGCCCCTTTGCGCATTTTACAGGATGCTACAACTGGGGTGATTTGGTAGCGGTTCACTAGCAGGACTTTTGTGCAAATCAGCTCCTCCTGTGTGGGGCACTGAGTCTGTGCAGATCATTGGTGGAACCAGAATAACAAATTATCAGCTTTCAAATTGTTCAAAGAGTGGAAAGGTCGCAAGGTTTAGCCAGTCTAGACCATGCCTGCAAGGTAAAGCCCCAACAGACTCAATTATGTACCAGGTTTTCTTTAGCAGGTCAGTGTGCCTAGCCCTTTTATGAGGCCTGCCTTCAAAAGCTAATGTTTTCAGTCTTGTGCATTACAAATATATTCCTCTGATGTTTATTTTCAAGCTGTTCTGTTGAATTTACTGCAGTGGCATTTTAGCCCCCCGACCCCCATAGTAACTCACAATGTATTAGGACATTTCCTTCTGCTAAGATTCATTTTTACAATGTTTGCATTATCCCATTGCCCCCTCCCACCCCAATCACAGCCTCAATTTGCACAAACTGAAAAGGAGTAGTGTATCAAGTGACAGGCAGGTTTTCAAGGCCAACTATCAGCTGTGCCAAGGCACTGCAGAACCAGGAGGTGGGGCATGAAGACATGTTTTCCTATCAAAAAGAATGGAGTCTGCTCAGCAAACAAAAATGTTATAAGCATGAAAATTAAGTTGTTTAAAAGGCAATGGCTGGCTTTGTTGCACCACACACATCAAGCATCTCTCACGTAGAAAAGGAAGCGAAAAGGTTGAAGCCTTACCAGTGAGGCAAAGACATACTTCTGGTCCTTCTCCTGAAGGAATACGAGCACATCAGAGAGAAGAACAGCCTGGACTTCTGCAAAAGAAAAAGCATACCAGTGCAGTATAACCACATAACCCACCCCAAAACAGATTTCTTTTAATAACACCAGTGCTGGGGAACAGTAGGGCTGTTTTTGCAAATCCTGGAAGTAGGGTCACTCTCCTGGTTAGCAGGAGGAGCAGGGGCAGCTCCTGGAGATGGCAGGTGAGGTGAGCTCTGAACTGACTTTGCATTACACAGAATACAACAGCACCTGGGAAACCTGCAGGATTCTCTCTCATCTGTCAGAGCAGGGCTGCTCCTCTCCAGCTATACGCTTTCTAACAGTTAGGACATGGGCATAACAGTGAAAGTTAGAGAGGCTTACTGAATAGAAGCGCTGCTTTCTCAAACAATCAATATTTTAGCCCTTGAGCAAAATATCTGCACAGGAAGTTTTGGGGTTTATGGTTCTCTTGATGAGTGGTTTGCGGAGTGTAAATTACCATGCAATAACAATGTTTGTCAGCTGCAGTTTCTTTCCCAGGAAATACTGACTTCAGGAGCCACCACTAATTCTGCTCACAGACAAACACAACTCTTGCCGACTCCAAGGGGAGCCGACAGAGCCTGCGTGAGATGCAGGACCTGGCTTTCTTTCACAGGAGAAGGAAGTACAAGTACAACATCAAGACAACAGAGGATTTTAAATCAGAATACAGTCTTTTCCCAGAGTACATGTACAGCTTTCCAAGTCTCCTAATGACATATCATAAAGTTGCACAGCAACTACCAAGTATAATGCCCCACCCAGAGCCTTCAGGACAAAGAGTTTTTGTGTAACGTACTTGGGAAATCTTGTGACAGAAAGGAAGCAAACCAAAAAATTAAATCATCCCACGGGTAATTCCTTCCATTCTGTTTTGGGAAGACAGGATCCGTTCCAAATGAAAGAACCACCAAACTTTTAATCAGAGCTGCAATATGAACTCAAAGCTCTGGGAGCTTTGCAAAAGTCAGCATTTGACTCTGTTCTTCTCTATCGTCTGTGTATTTTGCAAGAGGGGAAATGCTAAAACCCTCTAAGAAAAGTTCTTCTTACAGTTCTCTGTGCTCCATTTCAAATCCCACAAAATAGCCTGAATGTATGAACTAGCTACTCTCTCCCTGGGCTCTGCAGCTTGTCTGCAGGACCTGCTTTTGCTGGGAGCTTGGCACTACAGATGGAGGTATGTTTCTGCATTTCTGTGACTTAGAAATGCAAATGCAGCCTGAACTTACCACAACATTTCACAACAGCAGTACAATAGTAATCTTGGGTGCCTGGAAACCATCTGTAAACTTCCTGTTTCCAAACCTCAAAATAAATCATACCCGATACGGAATTTTGTGTTATCACTGCCTCCCTGCACAGCACGGCACCAGGCTACCAGTCCCATTCATGCCCAAGTACTGTGGTTTAATCAGCTGATGCTGGAGTGAGAGAAGGAAAGCCCAGCCTTCCTGCCAAGCCCAAGACACAGCCCTGTCTGCTCTTACTGCTACCGTGGTCCCAGCTGAAGGCTTCCTTGGGAGATTTAGCATTTAATTCAGTAGAGAACTTCAGTGCTCAGCAGAGCACCGTAGAAAAACTATGTGCACCTGATAACAAACAAAAAGCAATTGAAGAAAACACTGACCAAACAAGAGGCAGCTGCAGGGACACCAGAGCCTCTCCTGAACAATTTGTGTTAGCAGCTCAAGAGGTTCAAGAGCAACAAACGCCTAGGACACCTCTCTGGCGTTCCACTGAAACCGGGATGATAATGCTGAGCCTTGGCAGCCCTACTGCAGACCTCAGAGCAAGGGAAACGCAGTGCTGCCGGTGGGAAGCTGAGGTTGGGTTTCGGATGCAGCAAGCATGCTTCCTGGAACTGCTGCATATGCGCATCGTGGCACGGAGATCTGACTCACTGCTCTGGGAGACTGCAGCCCCATCACGTTCTCCTGGCCCAAAGGATCCTCCAGCAACTCCGTTCCTTGGCTGATGCACCAAGGTGTCTCTGCAACCCAAGCCTTCAGCAGGCATGCAGTCACCAGGAGGAAAAGCAGCCAGCTATCACCTCAGAAACAATGTGAGCAATCAGAAATGCTGCGATGGGAAGTGAGTGTACAGCGTGGGGAAAGCTGCTGTCAAAATCTCTCAAAGCAGAAGAATAAATAAAGGCTGAAGACACCAATCTGAGGACTAATCCTAGATCCAGAGAGGGTGAGCTGTATCTTCCCCCTGCAGAAGGCAGGATAGTCTTACCTTTTAACCGTCCAGCTGCATTTTTTAGTGAAACAGGCCCATCTCGGATGAGTTTCCGATGCCTCAAGTCCTCTCTTGCAAACATCTGGCCACTCTTCATCCTCATGATGGACTTGCTATCTGTCCGGTTGTAAATCTCACCAAGACGCATTTTCTTTTCATAATTGCTGACTTTGCTATTGACTGCAGCAATCACATCTTTCACGAGGTTTAATGACTGAGTCAAGTCTTCATGTTCCGGTTCATTTTCTTTGAACAGAAAGATAAACAATTTCACTTCATCCTTGTGGACTCTACCTTCCTGATTTTACTTCCTTTCTTTCTCTTCTCCCCCCCAAACTCTCACATTATAACTTTTTAATACTTTCATGAGACAGGCTACATTTTTCCCCCTTAAGGAGAGTTTCACAAAACCTTTCACACATATGGTTGAGGCTAGGGACTACTCCAATATACTTTGTTTATGAGACAGTATAGATGAAATGCACAAATTAACCACATATTTTAGCCATTACCAAAAAAAGCAAGCTGGGAGACTGGAGTCTAAGAATGTTGCTTCATAATTAGCTACAGACAGACTTACAACAACTAAATCAAGGCACCTGAATAACTCCTCTTAAATGGAGATATGAAACTGAGTTATCTCGTTACAGCAGTGTGAAACAATAATGACTGGATTAGTCGGTCTATTCTAAGAAAATCTGCTTCAGCTGAAAAGGATCCAAGAAATTTACACTGGAGGAACAAATACACGCTTAGAAGAGAGGAACTGGTCCCTACCTTTGGTGTACTGCAGTATCCTTTGTAAAAGGACTGGGTACTTTGTGATTCTCTGTGTCACCAACAAGATACATTCAGAAATCCCAAGACGCCTCACCAGGGAGCTGCTCATTTTTTTCTAAGGAACAAAGACGAAAATTTCAGTTCTGTAGCAAAACGCTCATCAGAGTGCAGAAAGGACATACTTTTTCCATCGACAATGTCTGTTCTACCAGGCCCTACCTTGACAAATGCCTGAAACCGCTTGTCCTTTGAGTACAGATCTTTGAAGTTATTTACTGCCTCATTGTGATGCCCACAGAATTTGCCATATGTTTTCTTCATTCGCTCGGCATTCTCACCGGAGAACTGCAAGACATGAGACACAGAGGTCCAATTTGCACTGAGGTCCTGTTGTGATATCCCAGTAGTGCCTGCCAGTCTCTCAAAAGAACTTGATGAAATCAAGTTAGTCCAAAGCATCCTAAACCAGGCAATTAGATCTCTAGAAAGTAAAGAGCCGAGTTTGAGACTTTGCTGTGTTCACACAATACAAAATTTGGGATTCTACCTCAAAGGGCTTAAAAGCCAACAGTAAAAACATCAAGACAGGCAAAAAGAAGGTAGGTGAAAGTGCAGATAAAGAAAAGTAAAATGGCCAACCCAAAGTTAAATAAAAGGTCAGTAACTCAGTCAAGAAACACATTGGGCTTATTTTGCTGTAGGCTACTGCCTACCCTCCAGGCTATGGTCAAATCGTTTTGTGCCTCTCAGGGAATGCTTCTCTCTCCCACAAAAAAACCTAAATTAATTTTCATCACTAGACCTTCCTCTGAAAGAGCAAAAAGTGCTTCAAAAAGCAGAGGTGGAGATTTTTACATGTGCGATGAGTAAAGGTACCATCAGCTGTGATTATCTAACAGGCATAAACAGGAGGGAAGGAAGAGCGCCTGGTTTCCAGCTGCGCTCTCAGAAGTGTAAGCATTTTCCAGCGCTTACTTGATTCACCAGGATGTCACCTATCCTCTTGATAACAAAGTTCTTTTCACTTTTGTCTGCCAACGACTCCTTCTTCCTTTCCAGAATCCGCTGGAAGAAGTGACTGTGGATTTGCAGCAAGTTTTCCAGGCAGGGAAAGATTTTGTCCACGACTTGTTGATCATACTGCAGTTCCTGTAACATCCCTGCGCTGTATACATCATTCATGATCTTCAGGGTGCGAACATGATGCATTTCTGTCTGCATTAGCTCTGTATAGGATGAAGACAAGGACAAAACGAAGGTCACTGTAGAGTACATGGGTGTACAATACAAGGAAAAGCTGCCATTAGAAAGCTCTTCCATAACTGAGCTTCTCTAAGTGGCTTCAAAAAATTTCATGTCAGGTATTGAAACATGAATCAACAGTTTCACGTGCGGGAGAAATAGGCGGGGCAGAGGAGTCCCACTATAAAGAGCTTTGGACATTGCTGCTGAGGTCTGAACCTTCAGCACTGTTATCTGCTCCTTCCTAACACCTCACCGCCAGCCTGAACACAGTATGTGCTTTTGCCATACAGGATGGCTCTTCCCTCTGGCAGGAGAAGACTTCCTACCTAGCTGCTGTAACGGAACTTAAATGTCATCAGCAGACAAATGAGGAGAGGCAACTTCTGGGTTTTTTTAATGGCTTCCAGATACATGAAATGCAGAAAGCGAGCTTTCACAGAATGCATTACATTTCTAAGAACTTCAAGAATGAAACTTTGGCTTCTGAGATAACCAAGTCAATATTCCTATTCACTGACCTAGAGCTTACCAAATCCATGCATGTGAGTGTATCAAGAAGCTATCTACAATGAGTGAAAAATTAAGATACAGGTATCTCACCGTAAATGACATCTTGCCGTTTGACAACATCTTTGTTTTGCTGCTGTAGGAACTTGCTGTCCACCACCTGGCTCCAGGACTCTGCCTCTAATTGCTTGGAATCTAATTCCAGGTCTCCCATCAGCTGTCCTTCATTCATGTCCGCACCTTCACAAAACAACATAAGTGTCATTAAGATGTGGGTAAATTGTCTCATTTGAGATTCCGCTCTATTCATTTAGGTTTAAGCTTTCTTTGTCATACCACAGACATCATACACGTTCTCCTTTACTGACACGAAAATGATCATATGGAATTATACCACGTAAGGACCAGGTTATGAAAAGCACTTTTAAAGGTTATTTGCTAGTTGCACAAAACTAGCTCACCATTTTCACATAGACCAAATTCTAGCTCAGATAAAAGACAATGGTAGATTCTTTATCTGAAATGCAACAACACCGCATATAAATAAAAAACCACAACACACAGTTTGTCTTCCTTCATTTACATCACTAAATCAAGGGAACTTAGACCTATATCCTAAAAAACCACCATATATAAAAAATATTTAAACTTAAGAAGTGAATTTAACTGACTTCACTTTCAAACCCACAAAACTAAACAATACGTTTCTTCCTTCTCCACTCTGGGAAAAAAACAGAACGCAAGACATCAGCATGAAAAAGGTGACAGAGTGCAAAATCTGTAGCTGTATGAATGGGCCAGAGTGCAGAACGAAAGAGGAAATGTTTGCCCCTGAGCTAAACTCCAAGTAACTCAACTGTAACTGAAACCTTCTAAATGTTTTCTCACAATTCAACAAGCTAAAGAAATTACTATGTGGGGCTTTGTTTTAGTTTATCATACTAATATTGTAAGATCAAAGTAAATGGGGTTCTCTTGCCTTCGTCAACCAGTGACTCCATGGATTCGTTAACCCGGCTGATTTTATGTAAGGAGTCTGTTGACTGCGACAGGAATTTCCAAGTGTGTATTAAGCTGTCATCGTTCCCAACTCTGCAGAAAAACAGAACGCAGAATATCATTTATGACATAAAAATCCAGCCAAATGTACTTTCAGATACACAGAAGAAATGCATTTTAAATATGAATTGAAAACCAAAGCAAGCGTCACACTGTTATGTAGAGAAATGTACTTTTATTAGTTGTTTCCTAACAGCTACCCACTGGGGCTCAACAAGCTGTAAGATCTACAGTTCTGAGTGACGGTGCTTCTTCTATAAAGAATCACACCTGAGATTTTATGGTTTAGATAACTCCTTTTCATTATTTTCCATTTTACAGTGACTCCCCATCCTCATTGTCCTTGGTGCAAACAGTGCAAAAATGCAACACTAAAGGCTACCCAAGAGTCTTCATCGCTAGCTCTCAGAAAGATCAGAAAAATGGACTGAAATAAATTTCACCATGAATAGCCAGGGCATACAAACGGTTGAGAACATGCTAGTCCACGCTATTGCCCTGTGTATAGAACTGCTCAATATGCAGGTAGTGTAGTTTTCTTCTACCATTTTTTGTAATTAATTATGTACAATTCAGTCCTAAACCACCATGAAGACTGCAGCTCTGTGCCTCCCCTCTATCATTATGGACACAAAAGGTAATACTATACCCGAGCTGCAAATGTGTGCTTGCAGAGTACGCAGCCCAAGGCAAGGGAATTTCCTCCTGGAGCCCAAAGCATCTCTGTGAAGTGGCCTTGAATATAACCAGGCCAACTCAGATGCCTCTGAACTCATGCCATGACTAAACTAGCTCAGACAATCTGATTGTGCAGAAGACAACTGATGGTATCATATATGAGTATTCCTGGTTTTGTGATCCTATTTTGTACCTTTAATACAAATCATAGTACACAAATTTATTTTTAATGAGATCTGAGTTTCTTTATGCTCGCAGCGTCAGATAATACACACATACTCACAGGCACAGGGAGAAACCTTACCCTGCAATGTTCTGTATTGAGACACTTTTCGAAAGTGCTGTGGTCTGTTGTGATCTTCTGTTATTGAATATTGAGGTTACAGTGTTTTCATCAGGAGCAAGTATCGCAGAGCGAGGGCGCTCCTTCGGTTGTGAGCCTGGAAGGGAAGTGTCAGAGAAAAGTCAGCTCATGCAACTGTGCTGTTAACTGCAATGATGATGGCATAAAGAAACCAGGCTCTAAAATTCACTTCCTTTTCTTTCTAGAGTTGTCACCAGGCGATCTCAGCTATTAGAAACAGACATACAACCCCACTGCAGAACTGACTGCATTGCACTATGCTTAGAAGATCTAGGTGGGATCTACAAGTCCAGAAACATACACTTGGGAAACTGAATTTAATTTTATTTGATAAATAGTCACATGTAGCAAACTACTATGTTGCTTTTTAATTTCCCTGGGCCTATAATTATATAAATCTTCCTGCTTCTGGTCAAACTTTTTGAGATGGGTTTCTCTATCAGTACATACCACAGAAAAATGCTAATCCTTATCTCATTATACTATCACATACTTTTAACTAATCTTTTAATGTTAATTCCAGATTTTGCCTTCTTCATATACATTTCTGCTTTCTGGAGCAATATCTCTGAATTTCATGATAAATATCACAGTGACTACATCTGTGTCATACACTGTGGTTCCATATAGTGATCTCCAAGCTATCACTAAATAGGCTTATCAAATCACGGCACTACAAAACTCATGTGGGTTATTTCACTCCTCTTCTTTGCCCTCAGTCACACTGGGTAGCTCCGCAGTGCAGTGTATATCTCAGCGCAGCCAGGAAAAGTTTGTCAGTATTGCTCCTATTCAAAATTAAACTTTCAGTTTTTACTACCTCAAAGCATAAAACCATTTAATTAAAAAAAAAACAACCATGATTTTTTTTGAACAAGCATCCTCTCCACTTGTAATCTTAACAATTTCTGTTAATATAATACTCATAGTTGGGATTCTTTCCAACGTCAGCCACACGTGAACATAGGCTGCGTCTTCCAGATTTTGCGGGCCCATCAGCTGCAGGCCTTCAGCAAGCTACAGCACTCAAGTAGTTAGTTGAAGTCTGAAATGACTCTCCATTTGCTTAAAGTTACATGGACACTGCAGAAGTGGATGAACTCTGTGCAACTTCAGCACAACTTCTGAAACCCCAAACCCTGCTTACCATGCACAGAAGATGCTCTCATCCCTGCTTTGATAAATGCTTATCTTTTATAATACCGAATATTAGTTGTCAGAACAGTTAAGAACAGCAGATACAGACTATCACCAAAGCAGAGGGAAAGGAAGTTTTCTTACTTTTGTTTCTCATGGTTACTGTGGGTAACGAAGAGGTATCATGTGCCTGCAGCATCCCTCTCTGTGGCTGAAATAAAAATGAGATTCACTGTAATTTCTTCCTCCCTTATCCCATCAGGCTGTGCCACATAACTAAAATCAAAAAGCTATGTTTTTTCTGAATCCTCTGAGAACAGATCAGTTCTTGGCTGTATGTGTATTTTATATAAATATATAACATAAAAAATATATTTTTTATATATTATACACACATATATTATACACATATATATATTATACACACACATATATATACGCACACACACATGCACCCTCCCCCCTCCCTCCCAGTTGCCATCAATGAAATGGGCAAAATAACAGATGGAAAAATGTGCTGCAAATAGGAAAATGAGAAGATAAAGTGCTGACAATACTGAAGAGAACTGAAAACCATAATTGTATGAACATTAACTAGCTTGGGGAACCATACTGCAGATGAGGTTCCTTACATTTAGGGCAAGCATGAATTTTGCATGTTCCTCATATAAATATACATATTTAATAGTTTTCGCTATGTATTATATACAGATGATGCTGCATTACAAGATGCAACATTTAAGAATCAAGAGATATGACATTTATGGGTGTTAGACACCCCTGAATTTTGCCAGTGAAGTGGGTTTTTTTTGTTTTGTTTTTGTTGTTTTTTTTTTTAATTGAAGCATAGGACATAACGTCGCTGTGTACTGCAGGGAACAATGCAGGGAATTTGCTGCCAACAAACCTGCAGCGCTGACGACCTGGAGCATTCACAGAGTCCCAGGAACAACTACTGTATTAATATGTGCCTCTGGGGAATTTTAGGAGAGCCCAGAGAAACTATTCACTCTAGCACAGGGGCTGAAGTTCTTTCCAACAAGCTGGAAAATTTGGGATGTAAGGTAGATGTTATATATCTGCATGCTAAATCATTTAAACTTCCTTTTTTGTGCAGTAGAGTAGATGAAATCTCTTACCTTCATTTTGACCTTTGCACAAGAAGCAAAACTCTCCTTACAGCCTTTGTGAACAATTGCATTGCAGTCTGTCAAAAAGAAAAACTAATTAAACAAAACCCCCCAGAAAACAGGTCAGTTTGTGCCGTTTGTAATCTAAACTGTTATCTTGTACAACTGAGAATTACAACTTTCAGGCATCATTGTGGTTTACATGAGGAGCTACAGATACGGAGAGACAGGCTGTTTTCCTGGATAATTAGCCCTTTCTTTGTTAACAAGATTTCCTCATGGAATTTAACAGGAAATTCTGTTTAAAAATCAATGCAAGGTTGAGTTGCCAGGGTCCTAATGGGTCTTAACTTAAAAAAAGAAAAGGAAGAAAAAAGATGGAGTTATTTTTCTGAAAGAAAAGTAAGGGGGAAAGCAGAAGCAGGAGACAGAAACAGAAACCAATTGTAGGGCCAGTATTTTCTCCGAAAACACAAATACTGTTCTCATCAAGACAAGGATTATGGGATCCAAAAGACAGGAAAAGGCCAGGAAAATTCATTTACATGAACTCAGACATGTCACAGCCAAGCACTGCGGTACAGGAACCAAGTGCTACAGGATTATCAGAAAAAGCAACAGGAGCATCTATCAGGTGACTGTGTCTGTGAGGTTGGGAATTCCTGCTGAAAACTAGACTGAAGCCACTGTTTTGGTCCAAAACCACACCATTCACCAATGCAAAGAGCATCATGCTTTAATGCCACCCTTTGCTGCGTATATCCCAGAGCAAAAGCTGTATATCTTTTTCGGAATACCCTGTGCCTGCCCACGATCTCTGCCAGTAGATTTCTGGGAATCAAAGTTTCCAATGATTAAAACTGTTTGTTTTCATCATAATTGATAATTGGGTTTGGAGTATTAACTCTTCTGCCAGATGAAAGACCACAATTCAAATGCTCTCAGATGAGAATCAGGAGCTTAGAGAAAACCTGTTATTTCCAATCATTCATGAAAACACATATTAACACAGCTCATGAATTATATTTTAAGTGTACGTTAAACTGTAAGTGTACAGTTCTGAATTATTTCTAGAAGAAATATGAAAGGAAAAAAATTCTACTCCCAGAATGACAAAATATGGTCATGTTCCTAAAATTTCTTACATTTGGGCCTACTTAATAAAAGCCAGTAATTCTTCTGATATTTTGCGAGAGGTAAGGGTAAGGCCATAGGGCGTTGCTATTCTGTTGATGTCCCACAATTTCCTGTGCAAGACTGACAGAAGAAAGAAACTTGCATGTTCTTGCAAAAACCCACAAGCAGTATCATTTTTCAGATCAAACAAGGACGAGGGACAGAACCTGCTTCTGGGGTATGAAAAGAGGCAGCAAGACAATTCAGAACCATTAAATTCATGCTCAAGCCTTGAAAGCCTGAAGGCAGCTCTTTGGTATGTACCATTTAGCAACAGAGCATTTTGATTTTTTAGATCGAAAATCTGGTTTCAGGGATTTTATTCTTCCAATTCAACTCTTCAGCAGGCAGGAAGTTCCTCCAACTCCTCTGTGTCACTAATGTTAACAATGAAAACATCAAAAAGCTTCTTTTCTGCATCACTGACCATAAAAAATAAAGACGACCAGGCAGAGAGCTATTAAAAATTAGCATTTTTTGCTTGCCTATTTGTTTTAGAGCATGCTAAATCTTTCTGCATTGACTAGCTGTTTCAGGAAGCTGGGGACATCATTGAAAAGTTCAGACATTGATTTAAAATGATCCAGCTCTTTAAAAGGCATTAAGAAAAACTCACCCATAGGCGAGACAGAGCAGCGGTGGCAGCAGTAAAGCACTAACACTTCTGTCGGAAAAAAGTGGTTTACAACAGCACAGGAACAACAGAGCCTCTGCTGCTGGTTATCAGTCTTTCCCAAGGTATTTGATGGCTGATTTTAAGATGTGATGGGAGAAAGAACCACTCTCAGATGTGAGCTTACAACCTGGGCCCTGACCAAACTTTCCTTGTGGCATTCATTTTCTGGCCAATGCAGAAAAATAAGGAAAGAACATCTATGCTAAAACATATGACGTTGTTGGATTATTTTAACTCATTAGGATATGGAGAGTCAAATTGGGATGTATTTGATTTTCTAAGTAGCTTCAGAAGCCATTAAGAAAGTGAAGTGGGGAAAAGGAGAGGATGCATTTGAGAGCTTATAATTGTTAATGTTTTCCGTTTCCCATCAGGCTGACACAGAGCCTGTCTCAGGCAAACAACTTTGCTGAAATCTGTTCTCTTCCAGGAAACTCAAAACTGCCGGTCGGGATTCAGCTGGCTGCTCCTTCCCCTGCTCAAAGGAGATGTTTCACACACTGCTCATCTACCAGAAGGAATAGCCAGAGACAGAGCCTCCTGCTCCAGCCTGGAAGCAATTCCTGTACACACTTTGACTCATCTCTAGGCTAGCGGAGTAAAAAACATTACTAACAGTGAGGAACGGAGAGCCCTGAGCTGCGGTGGGAAACAGACATTTTTGTCTGCATATTCTATAGCTTTGGGTCGCTGTGTAAACCAGCCACCATTCTGGTCTCAACCACACAAACGCTGCTGACCTTATCGAGCTACAGGCATGAGAAACCATCTGATAAAAAAAGAGAACAAAATCACCAATCTCACAGAAACCCTCCGCTGTGGTTCCCGTACTGCCTGCACTGTAATGCACGTACTTCACATGCACGCAGGTAGTTGCCATTTGACCTATGATGCAATTTCATGTATAAAGGGAGAAAAGGGTTAGTATTTCCTTGTTGTATGGTGTTGTTCTCCCTGAGGGCTCACCGAAACAGTGTTTCAGAGAACTAAAGCAATACACTACAGATGAGCGGGACATTTTTTTCCCCTTTGGAAATAAAGGCCACAATCCAAGCCAGCTTTCCCTGTCCTCCATCCATCTTAACAAAGCACCTCAGCCCCAAGCAACAGCACGAAGCTGAAACAACCAAAGTCCTCCAGCTGACTGATACATCCCAACAAGCAGGGTCAGAAAAGCCTGAGGGATGCCAGGATGTCTGAGCACAGGCTAGGAAGGAGGTTGCAGGACACCTCCTTGCAGCCATGACTCATTTCAGTCCAGCTTCCATAAGACAACATGCTACTCCATGAACCACTATCTCCAAAGCCTCCCTCCCACCCCATATCCTTAAGCAAGAGGAAAATAAAGCATAAGGTTCATGTTTTCCACGTCAGATTTCATGAAAAACAAAAGGAAGGGAGGAAAAACCCCTGACTTACTTGCACAGTAGTACGAATCCTTATTGAAAGGTTTCATACAGTGGTAACAGGTTGCCTGGGCTACAACGGAGGTTGCAGTGAAGAGATGCCCGTTTAACAGCTTCTTATCTTTTTCCTTCTCCTTGGAATCTTTGTCTTTCTCTTTAGTCTTCTCTTTATCTTTCTCTTTTTCCTGCCGAGAGAAAATGAGCAAATGCCTTGTTAGTTTGCAGAGGTCTATTCTCTAGTTACAAATTCTTCAGTGTTTGCCTTTGGCACTATGACGATATCGATCGGTGCACACCTTAACAATAGCCACGCATCTGCACAGCTCTGTTAAAAAAGTCAGCTTACAGCCCCCATGGGTGTGGATTAACATACTATTGACTCGCAGAGCCTTCTGCACGGGTATCTCACCAGCGGAGATGAAATCGAGTCTGTTCTGAAGGCAGGCATTTTCTTCCAACTTTGTTTTATATTTGCTTGGTTTAATGACTTACCTCTTCTTCTGGGCTCTCATCGACCTCTTCAGCACTTTCAATGAATTGTGTTAAATACAAACACCACGTGTATATGTATCAAACGTTCAACACAGCTAATTTTTCAGGCCAACCCATAAGACTCGTGCTTTGCAACTGCATTTTTAATGGAGAACACAAGCTCAAGCTCTTCCTCGGTGCCTGTACAGCACCACTGCCAGAATATTTTCACCTCTGTTTTCCTTCTGACTAGCAACTTGTTCAACTGTTTCATGCAACTTCAAGTAACTATGTGAAGCTTGTTGGGGAAATGGATTTTTCAAAAACTGTTGAAATATGGCATCACAGAAAGGCTGAGGAACAACAGCAACACCATAAAAGACTATCTTGTCATCCGAAAGCCACAGTTCAACCTCTGGGCTACTCAGCTTTGGAAAGGTGACAAGCACAGCTGGCTTCTCCAACTTTGTTTTGATTACCTTTCTATCACTACCTGAGATAGAAAACGCTAAATACTAAAAATTGGAAACATTTTTCCCTGCAGCCTTTCATGGATTTGGAATTCTCCCAAACAATATTTAAAGGAAACTCCACAGAAAACCTCCAAATTTGAATTACAGAGACTCCTTGTCTTTTTATGTGCCACCCTACAAAATGTTTACCATACAGTTCAGCTCCAGATCTTTATTTTAAATGTTACTGCAGATTTCATGGCATCTGAAAGAGAAGCTTAACCAGAAATTGGTCAAGGCTTCTGTAAGCTTATCTTTGCATTTTGCTATTTATACGCCATGTGCCCTTTCCTAAATATTGTCACAGCCTAAATATGAGAGAGCTGCAGAGCAGACCATGTGAGCAACCGCCATGAAGCAGTTAAAAGAGGCATTGAGCTCTGCAGTCACCAGGAGGGAAACTTTTGAGCCTTTCATGACACACTCAAATAATTAGTAACTCAGCCTAAGGTCGCCCCTCTCCCAACAAACCACAGGCAAAATGCCAGTGTCGGAGTCTCTCCTTGCAAAGCCTCATAAACAGAAAGTCTATTTACTGGCCCCAAACGCTATTTTGTTCTGCAAATAAGCAAACCCAGGAGCATTACAGTATGGAATAATCCTGTCTGAAGCAGCAAACATGCTAGGAAGAGTCTGCTTTGTGGCACGTCTCTGCCTCCTTTAAGCCATCAGCTTGGATCACCACCCCATGTAAACCTCTACATCCCCATTCTCCATCCGCTGACCTGCCCACCTTTAACCATGTCCAGACTGGCAGGATTCAAGAACTAAAACTCTGCAGTTTAGTCCTTGGCCAACGGTACCAAGTTGACCTTGGGAGTTTTGCTCCATTGCCAGGACTTGTGAAGCTCCAGGAGAAAAGATCACCCTATGCTCAAGGCAGATCTCGTGAGACTCATGCTTAAAATGCTGAAAGGAGATTCACCATGTTATACTTTAAATGTACCTGATGTTTACTGCAAATCCTAGTAATTCTGGAGTCTGGAATAATACCCTGTCTTCATAAAATCACTGTAAAAAAACGTTTTAATTAAAGCTAAATGACCCCAGGAAAAACAGGAAACGAGTGCACCATCGTCAAGGAGGAAACAGCAAACTTTATACATGGGATGCCAGCCGTACCGCTGAAATACAAGGTCTCAAAACGAGATTTTAATTTTAATTTTTATTTTCTGTGACAGTTACTTGAAGGTTTTTTTTGTGAAACAAAACCCTCTTCCTGCACTATCAGAGCTGCCAGCGTGACTTGAAGCACGGCTTCACGGCTGAACCCGCACTGACGTGCACTAACAGACATGAGGTCGTACGGCCCAAAATAACAGACCGTGCGCTGGAACAGCACATCCCGCTCTGAAATAACCACAAAGCTCTTACCTCCCAATGCTTAAGTCCTACTAGCTTCACTGTTATTTGAGGTACTTCGGCAAATTTATTCCATTTTATCGACATCCTTCCCCTGGGGGAGGAGAGCAGCTCCCCACCAGCATTAGCCCATTGCGACGGCCAAGAGCTGTCAGCACAGCCGGCCGGGGAGGACGGCAGTCAGACAGGAGTTGAGCAAAAGAGGGAGGGCGGGACGATTGCTGCTAACTTCCTTGAAGATGGTTTAGCTACTTTGCTGCTGCTTTCATCTTGCCCTACCCTAGCTTCCACTGCTAAAAAAATAAAAATAAATTAAAAAAAAAATACAGGCAGGAAAGGATGGGATTTAATATTTTAGAAGTCACAAGTCAATATGAAACCACCCATTTAAAAGGCAGAAAGTGGTAAATCAAACCCTCTGTGATGTTTGGGATACAGAAAAATTGAATTTTAACATACCTCAGCGTTGCTATGTGGTACTTCAGTAAACAAAGTGCTGCAGAAGATTTCCCAGACAGCAAGGTTTCATGTGTTTGAACTCCTCCTGCTCTACAGGTCACAAATATTGCCTGTCTCCTAGTCCTTTCAAACACTTAAAACTCCTACTATATACACTGAAATGCTGCTGGTGGTATAGCACTGCCTAATAACTGTGCAAGTCAAGGAAAAAGAGAAATTACTCATGCTAATTTTTTTGTCGTCATTTCCCAGAAACTCTCTACCAAAACGAAGAATTGAGGTGGGTTTTTTTTTTTAACTGACAGAGACATAGCATGTTTTAGACTTCACAAACATGCATCAGTGCAAGCTACTGATTTCAACAGATTCGCTGACTAATCCCTGAATAGCACAAACTATACACCAGACAGGGATAAATTCACAAACTTCTATCTGTATCCCCCTACAGTTAATATTCCAAACACCCTTTTATTTTTAGGGGTTTTTTTTTTGCATAACCATTTACACCATTTGCAAAAACAGCCGTTGTCATTAGTAGGCTCAGATGTACTTTATCTTATGGTTCATCTTAAAAAATGGTTTATTTCTGAAGGTTTGGAGAAAAGTAAAATCTAGCTGGAAAAAAGCTGAAGCCTCTTTCCCTCCTAACAGCCCAGACAGCAGCAGAAACCAACTCTTCCTGTTAAACTTCCTCTTTCAAGGTTTGCTGTTTTTCTTTTTAACTCTTACAGGTTTTTGTCAGCCATAATGCTTCTGAGAAATCAGTGTTCCTAAGAATTTTTAGGTCAAATTATTTAAATGTACAGCTGAAGCCCTAAAAATGTATGTAATGCAAACATTCCACTGATAGGAGGGAAGACATTGTAATTTGAATGGTATTATGGCTTTTTAGTTAGTAAAAATATCAGAACTGACAAGAGCCACAATTTTTGTAACGTGTATTATTGTTGGGATTTTGGAGCCATTCTTTATCAACAGTTTCAGCCACAATCATGAAATTAGTGAAATCAGACTGCACCTATTTAACAAAGGCAGAGCAAATTATCTCAAGGCACTTCTGTTGTATTTTCTTACCTGTCCCAACCAGATCTCTTTTATATATATCTCTCTATATATCTATATATCTCTATATCTCCAGTTCTTGCTTGAGAGATTATACACCCGAAGTGCAAGAACCAGTTAACAAATTTCAGTCTTGCTCACAGGCTATGCAACATGCTCCGCAACTTCTTGCTAGTGGTTTGCACAGAGGTTTCTATGTAAACAGATTTTTTTATTTTTATTATTATTTTTTTTAATATTGTGCTTTGCAGCAGGGAAAAGCATTGTCTTAAAGCTGCTCCTCTGAGCCGCTGGTACCTGCAGCTTGCGCCTTTAAAGGCAGATCCATAAAGAGGAACTGTGCATTACGATGACTGATCTCACTACAGCTGGTGCCTCATTGCAGAGGTGATGCAATCTTCCAAAAACACGTATCAAAATGTGCGTTGGACTATGACACAGACCCAGCTATGTTAGAGGAACGCTCAGGCTGAAACATCAAGTGCTTATGTTGGGAAAGGCTAAAATTGAGTTTGCTTGGGACCCCTCCCATACATGTATGCTTCGGCCCAGCCTTACTCTGTGATAGGCACAAAGCTCATTATGCCACATGTTGTTTCCTGGCTGCTATTCAGACGCTCATCAGAATATGTAATTATGTGTCTCAGGGGCTTTCCAGTGTGGCCCACTGTGAGGTAAGGTGCTCTTAGCTTCTGTCAGACATGATAAACTGAGGTGAGATTCAAGTAAAAAAATCCAACCAAGCCAAAAAAACCCCAAACGTATTAATCTTCAGGGGATGACCTAAAGCAACAACAGCCCATTTGTGTGAAGTATTTAGCATTAATGTAATTATCTCTGTAATCAATGCTGTTTCCAGGAAACTCAGCTGAGCTGAGCAGTGCTTAACCTTCAGCAAATTGAATCCCAAGGTTTCAAGGATGGAAAAAAGGGAAAATATAAATATTGGCTATCACTAAAGGTCACAGTTTGAGCAACTTCTCCAGCAGTGCACGGGAACTTTGTGGCAAAGGTAAAAATAAAAGAGAAACACAAACAGCCTTCAGCAGCCAGTCCCTTCTTACAGCTCCTGTCCTCATTTTATTAAACACCTCTCAGGTTCTGTGAAAATTAGATCCATCAATCACTGCAAAGCCATAACTCATGCTGGAGCACAATCTATTCTCTATACTAAATGAAACTTCATTCTGTGGGGAAAACAGGCAAAAACATTGCAGAGAAAAACCTCACCTCAGATGCATTTCAATTTTGGGGCGCTAAAATTTCCTATGTGGCTATTCCCTATTACCCCACAGACAACCCTCCCCTCACAAAAGGAAGAAAGGAAGAAAAAGAAAAGAAAGTCAGTCAAAGACATAAATACCACCCTACAGAAACACACTGAAACACAGAGTTCATCTCTGCTACCTATGGGTATTTCACAGCTGTATAAATCACAAGAAGCACTTACTTTGCTCTTCTTGCTGCTGGACATTTTATTCCTGAGGTAGCTGAAGGTGCGACTGACTTTTGTTACACTTTTACCAGGGGGGACGCTGCTGCTCTCTTCAGATATACTAAAATCAAAAAAGAAAGAAGTGGCTTTTACTTTTCCCCTCCACCTCCCCCACCCCCCCCTTAAAGCATATATTAAGCGAATAGATTCTTTTTTAAAGGACAAATGCATTTATTATCCAATGGAGTCATGGGTTGCTTTACAGTGTGATATCAGAGAAGGCAAAGTGAAGACAAAATGCCAATCCAGCAGTTTGTCCTATGTTTCAAGGAATCCTTTTATCTGTTTTGAAGCAATCTCTGTTCTCCAACTATGCCATAGCACCCTCTGCTGCTCCCGTGGCCAAATAACCACTAACCAGCTTGCAGCATCTGCCCATTTACATAGTCAATAGTGCAGACACACAGTCAGTCTTGGCATTTAATCATTGCTATTTCAGACAGAAAGGGCCAGACATGCGCACATCCTTTAAAGAGAGATCTCCTTCCAGAGAAAGACATATAATGAACTCTGAACAGGCAGTGACTGTCCTTAACAGAACCACACTGTCTGCAAAGCTTCCCCCATGAAATGAGAATGCCAATATGTAGTAAAAAGCAATGGTTATTTGTATTAATTTAGGCATTTCTGGAATGCCAGATATGTTCTACCAGTCTTTACATGCACAAGCTTATGACTTCTTCAGCTTCTATATAAGAATAAAAAATTACAGAGGAAACTATTACTGCATTAAAGAAAAGGATGCAGTCCATCAATAGGAAGTACAACACAAACCAAAAGCAGAACGACAGAAAGACAAATGAAATCAAGGAGGAGAAATCAGCAGCGAGCAGAGGTGAAGCGTGTCCCAGACACAAAATAAAGCCGAAGCTATCAGAGTGACACACAGACCGGACACCCAGCTCCTTCAGTGCCACAAACGTCCTTCCTCCAAGGAAGCGCTTTTAAAGCCAGCACCCACCAGAAAGATTATCACCTCTCTACAGCTTGCAAGGATGAAAAGGGACGTACAAAAGCATGATTGTTTTGGCCTTCATTATAGAAACATAGACAGAATTAACCAAAGAGAGGAACAACTACTTTTAGCGTAAAATATAACTCATGGTAAACTGATACTGTTTGATAATAGATAATCTGATACATTATTAGCTATGAATAAACACAAAGCCTTGTTAGAGAGAAGACCTAGAACAGACTTTCATATTCTATGATCTAAAATATTCTTCAGCCTTTAGACATACAGAACTGATCTTCACAAGCTTGACAACTTGCAATTTCAGCTGAAGCGCACCGGTGCCAGGAAGGCTTTTGGGTGTCCAAACCAGAGCCCACTTACAGAAGTCCCACCAGAATCATAGAATCATTTTGGTTGGAAGAGATCTTTAAGATCATCAAGTCCAAATGCTAACCTAGCACTGCCAAATTACCATTAAAGGAGAGATGTGGTAGCCCCAGAATACCGTACCTCTGAACCGAGGAACCCGTGGAGCCACCGAACGCCTGCGTACCTGGAAAAGATTGGAGGGGTGGGGGGATGACATGTTAGACTGCAATCTTAGCCCACCGATTTTAAAAACATAGCTTGCATATTTGAATGGTTCAAGAGGAAAGGGCAATGTTTTCCAGAAGTGAGTGTTTAGAATAGATTTCATGTGCTCTGGATAAAGCCCATTCCCTGTATCCCAGGGTGTTCTCAGATGCTGAGGTGAAAGCCTGCTTAGTATTTTTATCATTCTTCAGCTATTAAGCAAAGGATGTGCATCTGTTAAATTTGCTGGTAAATCAGGGTATCTGAATCAGAACTGCCGATTCAATGACAATAGGTATAAATGAGAATCATTCTGCCACAAAGCTTTTATTTATACACCACTAGAAAGAATCTATTGTACAACACATCCGGGTTTCATGTATAAAACTTTTCTGCTTGATAAAATTATAGTTCATTTTCCCATCAAAATCCTGAAGCACTTCATAAAGAGTAAGGGAAACAAGGGAAGCCTTATTCTGTTTTCCACGAAACATTACCAGCCTAGGGCTTAGTCACACAACAGTATGCTTGAGGGAAGTCTGGCTTTTGACATGAAGCTGAAGCCCTGCCAATGACACAAATTCTCTTTATACCACAAGAAACCTGTTTGCACAATGCATTTGGACCAGATTAGGTAGCTGATACCATTTACCAGAACCATCAAAGAATACAGAAAAATCAGGATGATACGATCCCGAGGAGAGAGGGCTCTCTCCAGAGTAACTGGGCTTGCCAGGATTCCACAAAACCCTCGCTAAAAGCACTGTTTGCAGTCCTATCTAAAGTTCAAGCAGCAGCATGACTGATCATCTTCCTAGGCTTCTGCATGTACACTTTGTCTTCAAATTCTGTTAACATATTAAAGTTAAGGGTGAATGCAAAAGAGCCACTTGACATCAGAGGCAAAGACAGTCCTCCATCCAAAAGCAGTAAGTGCATTAGGAAAAACTGCGCATACAATGTTATGCTCTGTAAGTCTAAAACACACATTTTCCTAACCGCTGATTCAAGTGTCACCACAGCCTGAGACAGAAATATCACTTCTTCATATTGAGTAACTAAAATACAGGCATACCCCACTACCTAATCCCTGCTTGGAGATCTCTCTTAATATCTCCCTTGCAAAATCTTTCATCTAATTAATGATCTATCCCCAATACATCAAAGTTAGTAATACTGTAACATATATCAAATGAAGTCTACTACTACTAAGCGCCTACTAAGATCTCACAAGTAATTTACAGACTCCCAACTCCCTGGTTGACACTCCAGTGACTGGTTCACATTTCGGCTCTAGTTTGCTTTTAACATGGGCGAAGCCTCCTTAGTCTTTCGTTTTTTCAATAGCTTCATCGATTTGACTGGATTTAAGTATTTCACAACACTTTGCAGCTAATGCAAGAAATATGAATGAATGCTGAATCAAGAGCTGTAATAATTTGATATTCATGACTGTTTTTCAGCACCTTGAGAAAGTACATTGCATGGGAACGTGAATTATGTACTATTTATCTTTTACTGCAATAGTATTTTATCTTAAAAACAGGGGATTCTTGACACTGGCGGGCAAAATGGATCCAGACAAAAATCAAGGTGAAAGCCTGTTCATGATTTCGTATTTTAGTTTACAATTTAACATCGTATGATCAACATTCTGCTGCAAGCTGTAAAGCCCAAGCAGATGAGCACAGAACAGCACACATTTTCTCACCTTCAGGGTTTTTTTTGGGTAGAAGGGGGCAAAGAAGGTGTATTTCCGTAATTTCTGTGTTTCCTATCATGACCAGGTTCAAAACTGAAATGTAAAAACTGGCTTCACAGCCCACAAAAGAAGTTAGTTTTGTTTAAAGGCCAGGACTGCTATCTATGTCCAATGAACCTGGGCTAGCAGCCCAATTTTGGTGTACTTAAGAGAACAACTTTTAAGCATCACCCACCTAAATTATTTCCTGTGCCAGCTGGACTTGAAATAATTCACCAAGGTCCATTATGCAGAAAGCAGTGAGTGGACTAGGATATTGCAGACAAAAGAAACCAGCTTGCACCTCCTTAATGCTGGCAGTAACTAAACTTCTGTGGGTCAAGAAATCCAAAGGCTTCACAATAATTTTCTAAAATGCACAGACTGGCTTGTCCAGCCATCTGAAATCCACATCTTAAATACATGGTATCAAAAAACCTGCAACTAATTCTCCATACTCTAGAGAAAGAGAGGCATGGAGGTGTTGAGGAATGGTAACTGAAATGCAAGTGCAACCTCAATGCTAACACATCCATCCTCTCATGAGAAATGAACCCTGAAGATGGGAAAAAAATAAACAAACTGGTCTGGGATTACTACATGAAAAACGCCCATTGCCAAAGCAGTCTTAGGAATAGTTGTGGCTAAACCAACCTTTATATAAAGTCACCACAGTACCCTCAAATATGAGGGAATAAAACACATGTAAAGAAAGCAATATTTTTGTTTGAGACAATATCCGACATTACTTTAAATGCTCATCGGTAACAGCAGCACTGTTGAGGGAGAGAAGATAAGTACTGGATAACAGAAATCCCTCCCCAAATTGCTATATCCTAGCCTTACTATTAGGAATTACTTAACTGGTTGGATGCTTTAAACAAACAAACAAAAATAAATTAAAAAAAGTCAAACAAACAAAAAAACCCCCACAACCAAAAAACCCAACTGAAAAACCAAATCCACTGAGAAGTTTAGCTAAGAGTACTTTTTACCATGGGAGCGTGACATCAATGCACAGCTGCGTGTTTGCAGCTCACTTCGTGGGGACCGCAGGTTGGGAGTTTTGTTAAAGGCAGATGAGAAGGACAGAGCAAAGAGGAAGGAGGAATAAGCTTAAATATGGAAGTGGGTAGTATCACACCTGGGCAGAGCACAGGACTTTCTTGTAGGAAGGGACAAACCCACAGTGAAGAGTGGGAAGGAAAAGGAAGAGAGTTTAGATATCTGTAACATGGATGCTGTGGGGATTTTTTAAATTCAGGAGGCAACCAAAATCTGTTGGACTGGAAAGCAATTTCCCCCATCCCAGTATGAACACAATGGATGTGGCCTAGTTTCCTTGCAAACCTTTGATTTGAATCAACTAATGCAGCTGTTCTGAATTTTTTCTTTAGCTAGAGAATTATCTGTTCTGGTTTATTTCAACAGTCTAATAAAACATGCTTAAGAAATAGGAACCATTTTCAATTATCTTTGATAAGCCTACTCAAAAAACCAAGAGGAGTCTAAATTACTTTAATTCAATCTACTGCCTTGGTTGGGTTTCTTTTAGCAATGGAGTTTGCTGGAGGGAAAAAAGCTACCATGTAACACTTGCCTGTTTCCCGACAAAACTATTCTGATTATAGTATCAGGACCTAGATATGAACACCTGGACAATTTAAGGTGTTTAGCTGCAATGTATGCTTTTTGCTCAGTAAGGGAACTGTGAAGTTGTAACCAAGATTTTCAGAATTTTATATCAGGGCTTCTCTCCTCTTCTCCTACTTCCACCGAGCAATGTACTCACTCTCACCTATGGAGGGCAAGGATCTATCTCTTCCGTTGACTCCATGCATCGTAACAATCTCAAGACAAGTATTCTGGTTTTAATAAAAAGGTAACAACTATATTTCTGGTCAGGGTGGCAGATGAGGATATTTGCACATGGATACAGACCAAAACTAACCAGATGAGATGTGATGGTGCTGATGTACAAGACCCTTTGGATTATAATCCTTTTATTCTGCCCTTAGTCAGTATTCAGATACAGGACTAAGATAATGCTGTTAGACATCATGCAATGAAAAGGTTAGTTCAACGTTTGCAAGGTGAAACTTCAAGGTCTAAAGCAGAAAACCAGATTTCCCTTTGCTTCCACCCATAACGGCTGCTATGCACAGAAAACGGTTACTTACTATCCAACTCCTCCTCCTCATCACTGGAAGAAGAGCCAATAGAAAAGAGAGTTTTAGACTTAGGAATGAGTGGAGAGATGCTGAAGGAGAAGGAGATTCGTCTCGATGGTCGAGTCCGGCCCTGGGCTGAGAAGTGGGTTAACAGCAGACATTAGAGCATGCTTGAAAATGCATTTAATAATAAAAAGGAGAGGAAAACGGCCAAAGCAAACTAAAGCCAAAGCAAAGGAAATGTCTGCAAAGCAGCTGGCTTCAGAAGAGGCACAAGAAACAAAGAATTGAGAATGTGCAAATTCCAGAGGACGCAGGTTTCGGAGGATGCAGGTCTCGCTGCATGCATAAGTCAAGGTTCAAGGCTTTCTTATCTTCACTGTCATCTTTTTATAGGAGCTCTTAATAAAGACTTACATGTGAACAGTTATTTTCCCAAACAGAATACCAACAACTTAGTTAATCTCTGGACAAAGGGCATCTGTTTCACTGAAATAACTGCCAGGGAATCAAACTAGAACAACTTTTGTTATTTGTTTAAGGGTGCTTTTTGTAGTTAAATAACACCGAAGCTGCTGGGTGTAGGATGGATACTTTATCTGAAGTGTTGACTTTATCTACATAGAGAGGTTCTTGCCACTTCTACCTCTAAAAAAAACCCAAAACATTTTGGTCGTGTTATGCCCTTAAAAGCTTTCAGCTTTAAAACAGAGACAGACTTAAATTTCCTTTCTTTTCTTCTCCAAAATAAAACAGAAAACAACAAGCATCTCTTCTGCTGCCTTCTTCTAAAACTCACAGTCCTTATTATAAAGAAACTGCCTAAACATGAGAAAAGCCCCTCTGCACCCTCTCCTGTCCTTGCCTGGAAGAATTCTACCAAACACAGTGCCAAACTCAGCAATCGGTCAGTGATATCAAGCCTCCCATTATGAGTAGGATAATGACAACAAGTTCAATCATCTTTTCTCAGACATGTTACTGCTCTGACTTCTGCTTATTTCAATTTGTGAAGTTATATTTATCTATGCACGTTTCCAGGAATCGGTGCTATTTGTCCATGCTCTCGTCTGCAAAAACTTTGCAAATTAAAAGGGTTTACTGTAATTCCTGTTTAAAAGTAATTTATTTTTAAGAGCAGCTCTTGCATAGCAGCAGCTTTGCAACAATTCTTTGTAAGTACAATCTTCTCTGAAAAGAGATGCATGCCAGCTAGCCACCCTTAACTCAAATTGCTACACAGCCTCTTATGGAGATGCCCAAGGGCTGTACTTCCCAAACCTTCTCATTGTACAAGCACAGGTGGGAACCTCTGAGCTGTGACCTGACCAATGTCAGGTTGCCGGATACCCATCGCTCATAAGGTACATCAGTGTGTCCTTGGGAAAAATGACTGGGACAGGGCTGGGGAAACTCTGCCCCTGGGACAGGTTTGACCTAAGTGTCCGACACTAAGCATCTACATTAAACATCTTCAGCGCATATATTCAGGCACTTTGAAGTCATTCCATGACACGAATAAATCAATTTGGTTGCACAACAGGGAAAAGAGGCTAAAGACTTTATCAATACTAGACTTCCAAGAGAAAGAAGTAGCAATTACTCTCTTTGAATAGAACATGTCCTTTCAGCCACATATAAAGAGAACTTTTTGTATTGCTGATATCATACCCCAAACCTGAATTCAGAATATAAAAATACTATCCGAGGAATATCCAATGCAATGCAAGCAATGCAAAGCAAACTCCCCTAAAATTTTCCTTCAGCTATTAGTCATAAATACCAGTCGCCTCGAGGTGATTTGACTAAAATTATGTGCACACTTTTCCAAAGTAAGCAGAACAACCCTAGAAGTACCCAATGAAAGGCATTTAAATTGAAGAATTCTTAGTAAGATTCATGCATTAATTTTGTTTCGACTGCCTTTCATAGGAGTTGTTCCAGTGTCCCAGACCTGAACAATATGAGTAGGCAACACTGCTTTCTTCTGTAGTCTACTGTCTATTTAGTCTAAAAGTCAAGATGAACAATAATACTTTACTGTAAATAGAACCACCTCCTCCAGCACAGTTCAATTCAACTTCCATTTCAGTGGTTTTATTTATAGCAGTTCCTGGCTTCGTAACAATGCTCCACACTGGAAATTTGCTATTCCAAAGCCGAAAGCAGTCTTCCGAGCACTCCAGCCAACAGCTCTTGTGACCTCCCTCTATAAAATTCTGAAGGATTAACAGTTGTGAATGGCCACAGCAGCTCTTGGAACATCTGAGACATCAGATGGAGTGTGGGTTAGAAACTCAGTCTTGGAAATTCCTCCTGCCTCTGTACATATGTCAATAAATGGGAAAAATAAGAGAAAGCCCTCCATATGTTTCTTCATTTGGATTTAGTTTTTGAAGTTTCTGTGCAGAACATGTTGCTTTCTTCCCATTCAGACACATTTGCAGGGATCAGAGAATTTTTTTTTAAACACCTACCACAAAATTATGCAAGTGTAATCAAGAATTGAACTTCTCCTAGAATTCACCTCCATGAAATCAAGGATTTATTCTTGCATAACTCTACAGTATTCTGCTGCAATAACACAAGTGTCAAACCTAGGCAATACAAGGGAGTTTATACACCAAGACCTTCTTGTAAAAGGCAATAAGCTGCTTCACATAGACTTATGGTCACAACTCAAGTAACACTATTCCTCTTTCAAAGTGACTGAGGAAGAATTAAGTGATTTACTAAAGTTTCCAAAGTCAGGAAAGTGTCAGAGCTGGGAAGAGAATCCATGACCTAAATTTTCAAGGTAAGTCATCCCTTTGGATGCTCACGTCATCGCCTCAAATGCATCAATTTTCAGAAACCACCTTCCTATAAAAATGAGGCCCGTCTGAGGTGTACTGAGTGAAGTACTGAGAAAATAAAGCTCACAGAAGCATTAGTAATTTTAAACTTCAGTGTCCAAAACTCACAGACATCCTCCTCAAAGAGGACTAATCCTGCTGTTTCTTCCACAGCCCCTCTGAAAAGCTTACTACACCTTCTCTCTTCCTTCTCTCTCAATGAGACCATTGTGGCTAGGCTGACTCTAGAAGATGGGATAATCAAACCTGTCTACCACCAGCTCAGGCCTTGATGGCATTTTTAATGTGGGTAATAAGACAGAGAAGAGCAGGGAGGTGGCAAGTTGTCTGATTCCAAGATGTAGGCACAAATCCTTCACTGCTGTAACCCCCCCACCATGGACCTGAAGGAAAGTCTCATGGGAGAGGGAGATGAGCCTCAGCTGGGCAGGATCTCTCAGCCACCAAGAGTGTGTTTTCTGGGAGCCAGCTGAGTTATTTATGGTGTTTGGTTAGCAACTGGATGCAATGTCAATAAATTGGTTGCTTAAAAAAAAAAAAAAAAAAAAAAAAAAAAGGCCTTCAGCCCAAGGAGGAAAGAGGGTGCACCATTGCAGAGAGCAAGGGCTGATCTCTTCATGGGACATATCTGACAGTGTTTTGGTTACCATTGCTGGGGGACACATATGTTAGGCCACATGCTTATTAATCATGGAAGAACAATGGGAAAGAATTTAAAAACATCTCCTACAAAGCATAATCTCTGTCAGCTTCCTCCAGCAAGCCTCCTACATGAATAAAAAGCCTTTCTTAAAAGTACCTTTCCCTTGTTCAGCTTTGCAAGGAAGAAACATGTTAATATAGAGGAAAAGATCAGAGACCATCACTGATTGACAAGACGTGATCTAAAATGTCAATACCCTTTCTGACTGTCAATTAATAAAATGAAAACACATGTAACACAGCTCTTCCTAAGCACATCCAGCTGCAGCCTTTTGAATGACTTTTTCAGGTGAAAGAATCAATTCAGTCAAGTTGCAAAATTAAGTGCTTGTTATCGCTTCAATTAAGCTAAAGTGAAAAATTTCACCTAATCATCTTTTATTATTTTTTTCAGGAATGAGATTCAATAAATTACACCCAACTGCCCCAAAACATTTAACTCAAAATAAATAGCAACAAACTTCCCCACTGAGACAAAGCCATGGATTCTCAAGTTTTCATGTATCAACTCTCAAAATAATCCAGAAGTAGGAAAATAAGATCTCAACATCAAAGGAAGAAATCCTGAAAGGATGCCAAATTAAAACTTTTTTTAATAACAAACTCAATAAATCATAGTTTTTATACCAGTAATCTAATTAAGAAAAAAACAAACAAAAGAAACCCAATAGAACTGGAAATACCAGGGATACACTGGGAAAAACAAAATACACATCTTAACTGAATGGGTTCTCCCTTTCCACCCATAATTCCATGCAGCAGTGAAACATGTATTTCACATAATATAGGAAAGCAAGAGCAGGTATGAGCAAATTCTGCCTTGGGAAGGTAGCAAGATATACTTAATAATATAGATGACAGAATGGATAAGGATAAGGGAGAAGTGCGTTACTCACTGTCCAGCACTGGTTTACTAATTGACATGAGAGACATAGATTTGGTCAGTGGAGATGAAACAGCGGAAGAACAGAAATTAAATCCTTGCGGCTGCGATGTCTGATGCATCTACAGAACAGAAAATAACCACACTCAGCAAATACATCAAGCACGACAGCACCATCTCAACTACAGACTACAGTTCAGTGCTCATGTTTACTGAAATTCTCACTTTCAAACAGCGGAAAATTGAAACGATCCCGGTATAAGGTAATAGGTGAGAAATGCAGGGACCATGAAAAATGCAATCAGTGTCACACAGGTGAAATGCAACATTTGGTTTTGTCTTTTAAGTGTAAGACAAACACTGGCTGCTTGATTTTCTTGCAAGATATTACAAGATGGATATTGTTTAACTGTCTGATGGCCACTGAAATTACTGCTGTGATTCCAACTCTCAACACAACTAGACCGTGGTTCCACATGGTAAAAATCTGATGCTTAACAGTGTGTTCCCCAAAAATGCCATTCCTCAAAGCAAGAGAAGACATGAGAGTCTTGACATAACAGCTTTTACGGGCCAGATCTTGTAGGACCCGTTTACTGCCTTGATGTATGGCAGTGACTCCAGGAGGTAAACAGACTGACTGGCTAATGATTCTGGCATAAACCCAGAAAATACTATGGCTGAAACTTCAAACTCAGAAATCCAGGGTATTTATAGTATTTGAGACTGTAATTGCTTCTTCAATAAAAATAAGCAGAGACTCTTATGGCCCATCTGTCCTTAACAGCTATCACAGACTTCCGCTCTAGAGAGATTGCTCTAAATTTTCTTAAATACAATTAACATTTTGTTTAACTGTTGCTTATAATAATGAGCCTTTTGATTCCGGTTACGCCTATGAAAGAAAGAAAAATAAAAAAATCTTTATTTTCCTCCTATGATATGAAAATAACCTGAAAACTTTAACAGATGAATTACTACTTGGTACTTGTGTTATTCAGGTCTGCAAAAGGCAGCATAAGCATTAATTGTGAAAGCCTTACAACACCTGCAATTAGTATCACTATATTCATGCTAAAAATTTAACAAGTTTTCCATGATTATTCATGCAATCAGTGGAAGAAAACTGAGAAATTTCTTGTTCTCCACCCTAAGACTTCATCCATGACCCACACTGCCCCAAAGAACCAAACAGCAAATTTAAGACAGAGGAAATTCCTCTGTGTTAAAGATGGAAGACTTTAATATTACATATACAGTGTGGAAGCCTTCACAGTGAAACTGTGTCTTGGGAAAATTACTTCAAAACAATGATGTAGCATTTTCTAGAAATCTAACAATAGCTGGACAGCTTTACCTGGTGATTGTAGTCTCCGATTTCCCCTTGCTCAAGTTCTTCAGAGAGCAAGACCAGGGACCCGCACTGATTGCTGGCAAGAGGACTCCGTCCGAGGTCTTTGGAGCTCAGAGAAGAAGCCTCCAAGTTTGTAGAGGGCTTCTTGTTCTCACCAGAGTCTCCAGCAAGGCCTTCTAGGCTGTAACTGAAGAGAAACCATGGAGGTTAGATGCTGTCAAACTCTTAGGGACTGGTGTCTTTCAGCACATAGCACCTTCAAGCGTAAAATAAAACACAGCCACTACTGAACTGTGCAGGGAAAACACTGACGTTACTCCTCAGCGCGTTACTTCTCAACAACCAAGTGCAGATAGCAGTGGAGGGATTTCTATTTTCTTCATAGCTAATACAGCAGCATCTTTGTGCCTCTAACGGGACACAGTAGTTGCTTGAGAACGACCATTCAAACTTTTGGTCAATGGGCTTTCCCACTTTTTTTTCCCTCCTTCTTGAATGGTGCACAAGAAAATCTAGGAATACCTCTTCTGAAGATTTTGATATTTCCACATATTCTCTTTGCTAGCTTTTTATGAGGTTATCCCTGGAAATAAAGCCACCCAAATTAAACTACCTTGTATAGCACAGTGCTGCCTGTCCTGGACCACCACCCCACCCAGCAGCCACAAAATCAGCTCTGGGCTGCATGTAATGTTCATCTCTGCAGACACATCGTCTGAATCTATTTAGCACTTGCCACTGCACAAAGCTTCAGCACTGACAATGTCCTTCTTTCTGCCAAAGCTGGTTTCTTTTTTTCCTCTGCTCTCTGTTTTGTTTTTTATTATTATTATTATTTTATTCAATAAATGTCATCTCCATCAGCCAATCAACCCTATTTTATCATTTGCTGATGAAGCTAGGTCTGTCCAATGGAGCCAGACATAATCACTCAAAGCTAAACAAAATACCAAAGTTTTGCTTGCTGAATTAGTAGTAATAAAAGCTTTGGCCAATCTCTGTCAAGGTTCTCACCTACACAAAACGATCCCTCTTTCACATGTGAGTATTTCCAACTCATCTTTCTTGGCCCCGATATTCTGCTTCTGACCCTCCTGCTCCTCATACCCTAGCATCGACAGACCTACTGCAATGCCAGTTTGGGTTAATGTGCAAGTTTTCCAGATTCACCTCCTGGTACACTAGCGCAACTCTGTGGCTAATATTTGATTTTATGCGCACAAAGCCCTACTAGCTTGAAGCAAGGCCTACCATGGATATATATCCCAACTTGAGACTAATCGTGACATCTAAGTGGCCAACAAGCTGACATATAAGCAAATGAAAGGGAGCACACAATATAGATTGTACAGATTATTTAAACAACCAGAGAAGCTTTAAATTCAGGTAGACTTGCGTGGTAGTGATCAATGTTCTGCATTCCTTTAGAAGCATTAAGTGGCTGATAAATATGCATCTTCAAAGTAAAAATTGCAATAAACCTTAAATAAGAAGATTTAGTAAATTTTTAAAGACTTTTTCATGGTAGTTAATGAGAAAGAAGATTGGTTGAGGCATTTACAATTTAATCTGCTTTAGGAAAATTTTGACTCAACAATGTACATCAATAGCAGGCATTATAAAGTTTATTCTAAAACACCTGCAAAGAGAAATCAGTCCCATTTCTACTGATTATTTAGGGCAGAAGTACATTTTTTCTTGCATCCTAAGGTGATAACAATGATGTTACATAGTACAGAAAAAAACTCATGGAGTTTGTTGTGACACAAACAGCTCAAAACTGCAAATGTTAGCCCATAAAATACTCATCAGTGGATGATACTGTTCTGTAATTTGTTGGTCAGGGTATATAGACCACATGTAATTAAATCTGTAACAGGAAGGTCAGATTAACTTCTTTCTCAATACCTAGTCTTCAGAAAAAGAGTTTAATAGCTCTACCCACAACTAGCAGCAACTGCTAGAGGAAAGCTATGGAGCTATAAAATCTGGGAGACCAGCTTCCAGGCAATATCAGGTGAAGATCTGACCTGCGAGCATCAATCTCAACTCTGGAACTTTCTACAGAAGATGCAAACTTTAAATGCCTGGGAAATTTTCATCTGTGGCTATTGGATTGGTTTTTCACAGAAAGTTTTACACGATAAGCCTCTTTGAAAAAAAAAAAAACCCTAGATTTTTCAATTTACAAAGAGCAAGTCTGTATAAACTTAAATCCTTTACAAGATCTGTCCAGAACAAAGCGGCGCTGAATCATGTTAACCCTTGTTTTGATTCTTTGGCTGTCACAATTATCATTACGATCATTGCTGTGGAAAACACACGCCTTAAAATCATCACGGAATAGAGCAGCTCAAACCAACAGTGCAGCTTCTTTAATGCTCGAGGCCAATGAAAAGCAGCCACCACCTTCACCTGCACCCCAGTTCAGAAGATGCGTTCCCAAGACTAATTGCTGAAAAAGCAGACGAAGCAAACACGTGCACGCTTCAGCCAGAGCAGCAGTGGAAAAGGTGATGCACGAAAAGCTGACGACAAGGTGTTTGCAGTGCTCCTTTGCTGCTGCTGCACATTTATTTATACCATACCTTCTACAAGTAAAGTCAGGACCCATGGCAATGAACTGTACACCAGAGGGACACCAGCTCAAACTAGGAACATCAAAAGAGGCAAAGAAAGGAAAAGGGCTGTGATTATTGGATTGTTATGGAACGGGGGAATGTTAAAAGACTCTCACTCCTGCACACCTTAAAAAATACACCAACAAACTCAGAAATAATGCAGTAACTACTATATATTTCTGGCTGCCAGAACACACCAGAGTGCTCCAAGTGACCGAGGTTAACACTGAACGGGTAGCAGGACAGCCCATGCTTCCCCCAAACCGATCCCATCAGCGAGTATATAATGTACTGGAGAAACTGCTCCTTGCAGGGAGAGAAGTTTTTGGGGAAAACAAGGCTGAAACACACCAAAGCCAATTTTGCATAAGTAATCACACATAGCTGTTGTGTTAGTAATGATTAGTATTTTTCTGGTACCTCTCATCCCCAAATCAGAAAAAGAATCCCTTACAGATATTTAATCGTTTAAGTCCCCTCCATATAAGTATTAATAACCTCAGGCTAAACTTGGCAAAAATAAGGAGAGAGTTACATTCTTAAATGCTGCACAGCAAACCAGTGTAAGAGGCTGGAAGAAAAAACAGGCTCGTCTTACTATTAACTTGGGATTAAATCAAGAGTCCTTCAAATAGTACTTTGACTAGAAAACCTTTCAGCTCCCATACCCCAAAAGAGTCCCAAGTTGCATCAGGAAAGATACAAGAAATGCAAATACGGAATACAAATATGTTGGTTGTTATTTTAAATACTGTTTTGTTATTTTTTCTCTGTCAGCTCATGGCCCAATTGCAGGTTTCGCAGACACAGAGAAATCAGTCTTCTTGTCAGCTATGATATATAAAAGATCCCTAAATCCTGGAAAAGTTGTCCGGGAAACATACGTCGTCTGAAGGGAATTTTGCATCAGCACGGATCTGCCAGAGCAGCACTGCACAAGTCCTGCTCCCAGCCCCTGGCCTGCGATCTGCGCAAGGAGAGGACATGACCAGAGCACGCTTTGCTCTAGGCCAGGAACCTACGAAAAGGGCAGAACAAGTCTAAGCACCCCTGGGCCAGGATTTGTGAGTGCCAGAAGCCTCAGAGGGCACGGAGGAAGGTTTAAAGCCACTGACTGCATCATCTCATGCCAAGTCATACAGTTTCCACACACAGCGTAACACCGGAAACATTCAGGAAGTTTGACGGTTGGTGTTCAGTGGTGGCGTTCAGGTAATTGCTACCTGTTGTATTAAGGATGTTAATTAGGCAAGCATACACCTCAAGAACCTGTGCTTTGCATCCCAGAGCTCCAGGTGTGCTTCCCAGTAGCTCTCAGCACACTACCACAAGAATTCTTCATGAAGACATACATTCCCATTTACATGCCAATACTTCATCACCCAACTAAACCATGGTGGCAGATCTAAGTACTAGTGAGGGATGGAGGGACAAAATAGTTGCTTGAGATCGTAAAAGAATCAAGTCCTGGCCACAGTAAACCCATCCCCATCACACATCTCAGTCTGCACTCTCAGGTTTGGGTCCAGCACCCCAGCAGGTCAATAAAACCTGTCCGGCAGAAAGTAGATGGAGGCTGAGAAAGTATCCCAAGGAAGGTACCATACATGCTTCTCCTCTCCTTGCTTCCCCCAGCCATCTGCTTGTGGCCCCAGGACTACTGGGCTTGGTGGACCCTTGCAGCTACGCTTATGATGACTTGTTTGCAAAAGTCAGTAATTCTTGTGTTGTCACTTTTCAATTGAAAGAGAGAGGATTTTCCTCGTTAAAGAAGTGATGCCACTTTTACACTAGATAGTGCACTTTAAGAGAAGCCTCTATTCCTGACCATTGCCATGTCATAGTGAAAATTCCAAATGCTAAAACTGCAGGGAAGGGAAGCAGAAGAGTGGAGGGAGGGAAGGAGAGGAGCTGTGCATATACGTAGGAGGAAGCCTGAAAGTGGTGGAAGGTCTTAGAGAAGGAAAAAGACCTTTTTGGCAAGGGCTGTGGAAAGCAGTCTTATAGAATTATAATCCTGCTGGGGAGCCACCCACAATCTGTTGGCAACTCCATAAAAACTGAACAAGATCCACACAGAGCATGCAAAACCCCTTTACAGAAGATGACTTGGGGAGGGGGGATGAGCTATTATATACATCAGCCTTGTGGGAGAGCATAAACTGTTGGAATTGGTTTCAGGCTGTTGCTCTGCAACTGGGGTTTAGAGAGGATGATACCAAAATGGTTGGGAGACCAAGGGGAAGAAAAAAAAAAAAAGAAAAAAAAAAGAGAATTAAGGGAATGCTTATAAAAGAATTAGCACACATTTCAGATATGCAGGCATTTCAGGTTGCCTATTTGAGATGTTTTCTTCACTCTACGTGTAAGCTCGGTGTTTTGGGATACTATGACTCTAAATAATAACACAGCTCCCACAGAGGAGGCTTAACAGACAACTGTTAAAAAGATGTTCATTTGCATGAGCTGAGAAGATGAGCACTGCACTTCTTCCTCCAGAGCACAGAGTGATGCAAATAAAGTGGCTTCATAGAAGTAAAAAAGCATGTTCTTTCTTGTGCCTTTTTTTTAAAAATCTTTTTTAAGAGCCCTCTCCTGAACTGTACAGCACTGCTCATATGGCTTCATTTATGCTGATGCATGGTAAGGCACGGTGATTTTTTTTTGTGGTAACATCATAGTAACATTTTTTCCTTTGGGGAAATATGGTAGTTTGTTTACACGCACACACATAACACCACCTATTTCAAGGGAAGCAAAATCCTGAGTTAACCTGCCACAGGAGGAGAGGTAGCAGGCTGTGGGAGACGAGAAGAGGGTGAACCACTGAAGGGGAGAGGTTAAACTCTTTTTTTAGCCTAAAAATGTATAACTGTTGACAGTCCACATCTGCTGTGTCAAAAATTGTATCCTATTTTATATGTTAATAGACAACACAAAGGTTACGTGAGTGAAAATGCATATCTGCATGACGGATGAGGAACTGAAAGTTTGCTATACAGAAGAAAAACACACATGGAAGTAAAGAAAAAACCCACACCTTATCTTCTATTTTTTAGGAAGACGGTTATAAAAAAAACAAGAAAAGAGCAAAATTAAAGCCATTTAATTCAATCAGCTGCAAATCTGCAGAGTATTCTCCAACTCTGAGATCATGTCTGATGCATCCCCTCCCCAGGTGCCCCTCTTGCAAGTCTTGGCAGGAGTCTCTGATGTGCTTTAAATTCAAATTACGCACATGCTTACAGGTAAACAGTTATTTTAATACAACTCCAAATCTTACACATGGCAAGGGCCAACAAAATGACATCTGAGATTTCTCCAAGTTATTAACATATTGTCCTGGAGAAAATGCCTTTGCAAGTGCTCTGTGGGTCAGAAAAACTGCCCTGGGTCAGACTGGAGAGGGAAAGCAGCCAAGCGGGATGCAGAGCTCTAACACCAATGCTTCGAGAGGTACTACAGGTTTACTAACATGACAGTATGGAGTTAGTAGGCATTCAAACACAAAACAGTTAGTCACGTTAGTTGGCTTTGTACCTTCTCCTATGAATGGGAGGCTTCTTTATACCATCCCCCAGAACTCGCATTGAACTGAAAATGAATCATGGAGAGTGGTCAGCAGCTTGAATGGAAAAAATGAACAAATGGCAGCTGAAGGAATAATGTCCCCAACACACGAACAACAGAGGGAATGGATGTACAGGGAAAACACAAAATTAAATACTAAAGGAAGTAATGAGTCTCTCTTTTCCTCCTCTCTCTTTTATACATAAATCCGTTCTTTTGGTTGTTTGGGGTTTTTTGTACAGAAAGAAAGTTTCACAAGTATTGACCACATTGCAACTTAGGTGCTGCCAAAGCCACGTCAGTTTAAAGTTTAGATAAGGACAAACTATTTGACAGAAGCTGTTAGCAACTGCGATTCACACCAGCTCCAGTTTTGTGAAAAATCACAGTGTTTCTTTCCTCAGAACCAAACGTTAAAAACACTGCATCATTGTTGAAAGACAGGCATTTCAAATCCACTATGAATGTCAGGAATTAAATGAAGGATGAACATACTTCTGTGGCAGCCTTGTTAGTTTTCTTTGTATTTTTAATAGCAAAATGTAGACATGATGATTATCCAATGAAGTGCATTTGAGGAGAGAGGGGAAGCGGGGGGGAACTGAGCATGTTTTCACATTTAAGACGACTACATTTTTTTCTGATTTTTTCTGTGAATAAACTTTTACGCTCATCCCTCTTACAAACAGAAAACATGTAACACTGGAAAAGACCAAATCCTACGAAAGACTGATTTTTTTTCTATAGGCTCTTTGGGCTCCTGTATCAGCAGCTCTATTAAAGCTTGACTTAGCTACCTTTGCCATCAGAGGAAAGACTATTTTTGGCGTGGATGGGGGCTGGACCAGGCTGTGAGCCCTTTGCTGGGACAGGAGGCACCTCTTATAGCTCGGCATACCATGCAGCCTGCCACCCCATTCCTCTTCCCAGCTGTGCAGCCCAGTTCTAATCCTTGGGTTAGTTTTGGTGACAATTACACTTTATTTGGTTCATTTTCTGCTCATTTATGAGTGTAACCTGCTCACCTACGGAGCAAAGAAGTGCCATGGATGCCCAGAGGAGGAGAGGGAGCACGGACAAGGGGTGGCAGGCGGTGGGAGCAGCACAGGTCCTGCCCATCAGCAGGACAAACCTTCGCTAAGGCTTGTGCTCCATGTTATTTCACTTCAAAGGTTTGCAAAAGTCAAGTTACAATAAGGGCTTTTCTCCTTTAAAGAGAAAACTACCTACCACACATGAAATAAATGAATAAGCAAACACCCCAAATTCAACTGATTTGTATGAGAGTCACTTGTTTGGGTTCGCTTTCTCAGTATTTGTTGTTGCTCACTAAGCAACCAGAATCTCAACATCACAACAGCCACGTATGAAAAGAACAAAGGAGAAAAAAAACCCAAACAAACCAAAACCCCTCCAAACCAAATAATCCAAATTCCTTTGTAACAGAAAGATAAAAAACAAACAGGAACCAAATCAGCAGCAGAGACCCACCCAGCTTTTCTTTGTTAATTAACCAATATGACAGCTATCCTTATGTAGCGGCAGCTGTATCTAAGAATATATGAGAATAATTACATTTCCTTTAACTCAAATTTTCTTACATTTACAATGAATTTATTTTCCCATATCAGAAACAGCCTCTAAAGTCTGGTGCAGGAGAATTTAACCCCATCTGTTGTTAGCAGTAATTGCCAGCTATGCAGTTTATTACCCTCAGAAATCCTTATATAACAGCCCCTACACTTAAAAATAAATCTCTCCAAATGAGTTTATGAGCTTATGGACTCATTCTGTCATAAACCTGCATGTACACCTTATGCTGACTCTTCTGTAGCTTTAAAAAGGTAGGTATTACTTAATTTATTTACATATTAGCTGGGGACCAGGAATGATGCCAAAAAAAGGTGGCGGGGTAAACAACAACAATAATAATAATAATAAAAAAAAAAATCTTCCATCTTATGTTTCTTAGAGGGTCCTGAATGTTTTTCAACATTGAAGGCTCTATTATGTTCCTTTAGTGATACCCACAGCTCCTAATGTGTAACGGATGCATAGATTTCTGATGGGAGGCTGCTGCCCCTCACTGGATTATCCGAATGGGTCAGTAACAATTTACCAGGAACTCACTGCGAGTGGCCAGTTTTAATTTAATGGCACCACCAAATGCAACGGTTCCATTTATCTTAAAAACAGACCCATGGCCATGAAGACGGCAGCAGGCAGCCTGGAGAGTGGCACTGTGCTGCACACCTGGGCTTGCAGCAGCTGAGGACCAGAGGGACGGGAGGATACGGCACCCTGACCCTGCTAAAACAACTGGCCATTCCTGCTCTGAAAGCATTAGAATGCATTAAAAACACTGGCCAAAGCTCCACTGGTTTCAGAACGTGCAGGGTTTGACCCCAAGTTTCTGGCAGCCCAGATGCTGAATGGTGCAAAGCCTGGTGGGGAACCTTACACCAACTACGTTATTGGTGTGCATCTTAATTTTCTTCATTGTTTTCCCCAGAGATGGGGCGTGAGCACCTTTTCTTCCCACAGATGCTTGGCACCAGCATCTACACACTCACATGGGTGTTACACCTCTCCCTCTTGTATCTTCTGAGAGAACAAATGGGAAAACTTCCCTTTTGAATCCTCCTGGGCACCACTGGGGACATTGGTGATGAGTTAGGTGGAACTTACTGTCTATAAGAGACTGAGGTGGAACCAATTCTGTGAAACAAGGACTACCCATCTCACCACTATAAGGAGCCTCTACACCTTTTCTTAAAACCCTGGTGCCCGTGCTATCTCTTAATGCAAGCAGAGCAATAATGGTCATGTTTATTTTGTGGTCAATGAGATTTAACACTCCAGTAACTCCTTTAACAAAGCCCTTCGCATAGAAAGGGGTGGCGACAGTTGAAATGGAAGACCTGTCCCTAGGTAATTCCATTTGCTCTGGAAAGCTCAATCGTACTGTGGGTATTAAGTACTTCAATCCTGAAAGTTAATTCAAAAACCAAACATACATACATTAGAAGATTGTCTTCACCTCTTTGAAAGAAAAAGAAATAATCAGAAGTGACATCCTCAGTTTCCTGTTTTATCATGCTGAGTCTAAAGCTTAAATAAATATGCATGAATGGGTGTAAAGTAAATCAAAGCAGCTCTCCACTCACCTCCTCTGATTTATTTCTGCTTCGTTGGTGGCGTTCTTCCCTGGCCCCCAACTGTGTCGACGGAAAGGTGACAGTGGCCGCATGGAGTTTCGTAAGACGGAGGAATGAGTGGGCACATCTGTGATACTGTCCAGCTCCTCTTCCTTCTCTCCTCCCTCTGTGGCCACCATGTTGGTGCAGCTGCCATTCAGGCTGTGCCTGTCCTTGGGCTGGACAAAGTTCACCGCTGGCGGGAAGGGAAGGGACGTGTCGCTGCCCAGGGATGAGTTCCTCTCCAGGGACATGGTGTCATCTGCAGAGGAACTGGAGCTGGTGACATCGCATGCAGACTGCTCCTCTTCAGGCTGCTGTGGATGAGAAAAATTAAAAATATATTAAAGTAGAATCACAGATTGGTTTGGGTTGGAAGGGACCTTTAAAGACCGTCTAGCCCACCCCCCCCGCCATGGGCAGGGACATTGTTCCCTAGATCAGGTTGCACATAGCTCCATCCAACCTGGCCTTGAACAGTTCCAATGAAGTGAATATATTTAACATTTTAAATAAATGCAAATATTTTATGTTTCACACGAGCTGAGATATTTCCTAGTTGATAGCACGAAGCAAATTAACCATCACAGAAGTGAGACTTTTTGCTCTGGTTTCGTAAGAGGTTGAAATGCTCTACATAGCAATCTCTTCCACCCCACAAATCCCTGGTTGCCATAACCCTGGGCTCCCAGCTCTAGTCCTCTCTCCAATCCCACATTTCATCCTGCACAGCAAATCCCGCTCCTCTCACCATTTCTGGCTGAACCTGTTATCGGTCAAGGTGCCATAAAACTGCCAAAGGTTTACAAGATCGATTAATGGGGAACTGGGTCATCATGACTCTTGATGACCCAGTCCTCCAGCCTCTCCCGTAGGATCTGGGATGGGTTTGTAGCTCAAGGGCAACATACTGTTCCACTGCAAGATGCAGCACAAAAGGAACAACTATTCAGTAGTAGAAAACAGACAGAAAAAAAAAAAAAGCTTAAATCCCCATCCCCCACTACTTTCCATTAAGCAGAAAGTTAGTGCCAGGGTTTGCAGCATTTTTCAAATCCAACTGTAATTGAAAAACATCGTTCCACAGGATCAGCCACCCTACGTTAAAGGCCTCGAGTCATACTGCACTTTTTTGGTTTAGTTTGCTCCAAAAGCAGTAAGTGGAAGCCAAACTGGTTCTCTTTGGCCAAAGGCCACATGCTGACCATACAGCCCAGGAAGAGCCTGTGCGCATTCTGTGTTCCCCGCGGCTAGCATTAAAAAAAGACACAAGCATCCCTCTGACCTCACCTTCAGTCTGAAATGGTGTTTGCCCTGAGAGACTGACATGGGAAGTTTCAATTTATTCTCCTGCAGAGCCCTGTGCTGTATCATTTAAAATAATAACAGGCAGAATGATCTGCCAGATCATATATAATAGACTATTCAGCAAAGCCACAGCGGTTAATTGTCTTCCAATTGCAGGCTTGGTGGGTCTCAGTAGAAGCTGAACGCTCAAGGAGCTGCAGGCTGTCAGCTCTCATTTGGCAGAAGACAACAGGCTACAAAACCTTGTTGTCAGAGGGGAGAGATGGGCATCAAAACCCACCCAGGGCAGGATGAACGGGAGCGGTGCTGCCCCACGGCAATCCTCACCTCGGATCCCACAACCCTGACTTCATTCAAGTCCAGCAGTGTTAAATGCTCCAGATACTTTTGCTTTTCTGTGCTTTTTTTTTGACGGGCACACATTAGAAGCTAAAAGCTTCTTGTTAAACTGAATAAAAGGAAACTGAGATGTTCAAAAAGTATTTTAATCAAATATTTCACTATTTAGAGGGAAGCTCTGTTTCAGGTTTGGCTATTTTTTATTCTTATTTTGGTTTAACAGGTACACAATAATGCTCCTAAGGTGGTTTCAGCACCTAAGGTGCTGTCACACTATTTTCCCTCTCCCATCCATCAAAGAAAAAAGAGAAAAAAAAAAAAGACAGCATCCACAGTACAACACCAAAGTAAAATATACCTTTTAAACACAAAATATTAAAAAAACAATAAAAATGTATCCCTCCAAAAGCATTCATTTCATGGTAAGGAATGTCAAATATTAATGCTGAATTTGTGTACATACTTCAACAGTAAACTAATACTGTAAAGTATTGGATTTGACACATACTTAACTAGGAAGTGTAGGTTAAAACACTCATTTCAGAGAGAACTGGAATGGGTGCCCTGTAAAGTTTTTGATGACGTTTGGCATTATTCAAGATAATCTGATATTCGTGTGAGTCACTAGTGAGAAGCTAGTGAGGAAAAATGAGATAAGAAATAAAAAGTGAGTTTTTTGAGAAAGAACATGTGTACTTCATGAATAGGGATAAGAGAAATCACTAGGATGGCGCGGATATAAGATAACTTCTTCAGCTATACCCCTCCATCCGTAGGAGGTCTTGATAAGTGGAATTAAAATGTTCTTCCAATCATTTTCATGATGACAACACTCAAAGTGCTGAGACATAAACTTTCTCTGTCCCCTAATCTTCCATGTGACAGAGACATTAAAGGTGTTACAGTATTTAAAAAAAAAAGACGATGAAAAAAATTAAACCCTGGCATCTTGAAGTTTATTTGACATGCCATTACTCTAAAGGAGTCACGAGCTTTGGTTGGCTTGATATACAATCTAGCAGAGTCATTTTTTTATTTGGATTTGCCTATGGCTCCAGGCTCCCTAAAATTAACCTCAGTAGTGGCCTCTTATTAATAATTTATCATAGTTTCATGATTTGGAGTGGAGGAATCTTCCCCTGGGGAAAGCCTCTCTCTTCAAAATTTGGTTCCTTTGGGTTTGGGATTTTTTGGGGTTGTTTGGGGTTTTTGTGTGTTTTGTTTGGGTTTTTTTGTTTGTTTGTTTTTGAGAAACAATAATTCTGAAAAAACAAATGCAAAATATTTATGTATTTGTGTACTTCCTTAAGCAAACCAAAAAAAAGGCAGAAATTAAACAGAATTCAAGGTGTGGAGTTGCAACCCCTTCCTTTGACAATGATCTGTGGGTTCCTGACTTCCCAAGGGTCTTTCGTCTGAATCATTTCCCAAGAGGCACATTAAAAAACTTCCCAGTAACACTGAATTTCGGTGGCAGGTTAAAAGTTAAGATGAGCAAAGCGTATGGGCTACGCCTCAGGACGTTGCCAGATGATTGTGAGAAATGACCTTATGCAGCATTAATCATTCAAGGCGGAGGGTGTTGCAAAGCCTGCCCAGATGGCTAGCTGAGACAGAGAAGGAAAAGCAGGATGAGGAGGACATGGGAATGAAGCGTTGACGCAAGAAAATGAAACGTTTTGCTGAAGCCTTAGACCTCACGTTGGAAGCGATTTCTGGATTTAAGCGACAGCCTCTGAAGTCTGAAAAAACAAGTCAGGTTTTAGTGCTAAAGCTCTCTGAACCCAGTAGCTCATGTTACACAGCTCAGCACATGTCCTTCAGAGCAAAAATAAAACCCAGGGGACAAGCACAGGAGACGGCAAGGAGAGCATGTACCAAACACCAGGAGCAGTTTAAGGTACCTGCAGATTTTGTGACCTCACAGACCACAATTCTTCATGGTCCTGGGACAGAATCAGGGCTTAAAATCTATGAATTTCAAGTGATGTCTATGGAAGCAGCCCAAAGACCCTGGACAGACAATGGCTTGCTCTTCCTAAATGTCTTTTAATGTATTAAGCAGTTAACAGAAGAGGACCGATTTATACAATAAAAAACAACTCTAATAGATCAAAGTTCAACTCTTGCTCCACACAAAGAGGAAACCAGAACAGGACTACTAACAACAATAATCATCATGACACTGAAAGGTTTGAGATCCTCTTTTTGTTCCTAAACATGTTATCTCTCTTCCCAATTTGATAAGGAAATTGTACTATTTAATAGTTTTATAACTAACCAACTACAATCAATACATGTATCTTATAATATTTTTCAGAAGCAAGATTACATCCAGGACTTATTTTAGCTGTTATTAAAAATATTTATAACTTGCATTTCTACCAGCTGGGCTCAGTAGTCTAAAAGAAAAAAAAAAAAAGAAAAAAAAAAGAAAAAAAAAGATTGAATTAAGGAACAAGCTCACAACACTAAACTAGTGTCTCTGGTCCTTCTAGAAATAACTTTAACTGTAGAAAAGGTACTCAGATAAATTCTGAGAAAGGAGACAAGGAATTGAGTTAGTCAGCAAAGCAGAGACAAAAAAAGCGATGAAGGTTGAGATTAGCTTTGAATAACTTCCTAAACTCAACTCAGGAACCTTTTGAACCCATTTGTAGAAAAAGTCTGCAATCCATCACATAATGAGAACAATGCAAAGGCTGCCCAATTAAGAAATTCACTTTCTACAAAGAAAATAATTTCCTCCCTCTGCCTACCCTCCACTGGCAATTGAAGATCTCCTTTCCCCACCACCTCTTTTTCCCTGCAGCATCCCTACCATGTTGCACTACCTATTCTTTTCAAGTTTTAATTTTTCTTTCTCTTATCTGGAGAAGGAAACTTTCCACCTAAGAAAGGGAAAAAGCTAAAATCCTGTACAATATAAAATTTACTGTGTTCCCACAGCACTCTTCTCTCACGCATTGCCATACAAGCATTAAATCAGGCTCAAATGGCAGTCAGTTGTCACAATTTGTGCCACTCTACATGAGAAACTTGAAGACAGTCTTCTGTTCTGCCAGACAGCCTTCTATTCTCACAATCCAGGATCTCCCATCACTTTGAGAGTAAGATGGGAAAGGGTGAGGCTGGTGAGCTCTGTGCCCTACCACATGCATTAAGGATGACTTTACTGTTCATTTATAGCACATGAGATCACTTAGCCTGGGCTGTGGTGTTTCCCGTCCCGCTGGAAAATATTCACCATCCTCTGACTTGATTTAAGCAAACAGAATTTTGTTTCATTAAATATATTTCTCTGAAAGCAAGTGTGAAACCAACTCCAAAAGTTTAGTTTTTCAGAGCAGGAACCATGCCTGCTCAAACAGGTAAGCTGGAGCTGAACCTAAGTGTCTGACTTCACAGGCCTGAGACCAACGTGACGGCTGCTCTAAGGAAAGTTCACATCCTCTTTCATTCTGCATCACTCTACTCTTTCTGGGTGCTTTTTCATCATCCACTTCCAGCAAGAAGAATATAAATTACCAGCAAGACAATTCTTAAAAAGCAAAACCTAATCACCCTCTGAATAAATTCAGGCTGCTGTGATGCAGACAGGAAAAGACGGACGCTAAAGGGAGGCATCCTCTGTTCAGGAGGCTGGCTCTGTATCTCAGGTATCACCCACTCCTCCTTCCACTTCTCAGCCGTGAGCAACACAAAGGGCACAGGGATGACTAAGGTTAGTAATGACTTGTGTTGTTGATTTTAAGCAAACCTGAAAACATTTTGCTTCTACTTGCACGCAAAAAGACATTAGACTTATGTCGCCTAGGCAACAAAACTATTCATTGGAATTGGCCTTAAGTATTTAGAGCAAGTGTTTCCTTCCTATCCAGGGAGTCACAGTGAATTTACAGAAAAACACTGGTTCCTCTGAGAATTACAGTATATGATTCTGAGGGTGTCAGTGCAAAGGTCATTGTTGCTGGAGAAAAGCGCTTTGTTACATTAGTCAAACATGGCTTTCATACCATCTGTGCAATCCCTAATGACCCTGCAAGAAAATCCACCTTTTCAACTGTTCCTCTAGCACCTGATTTACTTTTGGACAGTCAAAATTGCTTTCATCTTTTTAACAGCGGGGGCTGCACAGTTTTTGGAATTCTGCTGCAAGTAAATACATCCCTCATGTTGCCGCATCTGCAGAGAGGACCAGATCCTTCCCATCTATTCCGTTCCAAGGTAATTGCTTCCAGGTTTCTAACTCACCAGTGAAACCAAGATGATCTGCATTTGCTGTACATATTTATTGAATCAGGACTTAGAGCTTTTTTAACCGTATCCCAACCAGGCTTTCCTACCTTTCCAAAGACAAGGTCTTCCATCCCATCACCAGGCAAGGGGAAGAGGTCAGACTCGCTCCCGGACTCTCTTTTAAGGACACCCTGTGACGAGGCGCAGACGCTATTCAGCCCATCCTCCAAGAAATTTTCACATTCTACGGGAGCAAAGCAGAAAGAGTTACGATCTGATGCTTTCTGTAGCATCCATATATCCAACTCGCATACGCTCAGTAAATTTGAGGATTTAAAAACAACAGTAAACACAGCTTTACAAATTCTGTTCACCTCCCAAAAGCGTGCCTGCAAATTTTCAAAGAATTTATTCAAGCCTTTAAAACTCCTTTTAATGCATCATCGAAGTACATGGTGCAAACAGAAATTCTGCATTAAACAGCCATATATGCTTGTGCTGACAAATATGCTATGTATCAGGTACCCCACACTGAGCATAACAGGATGTTTTCCATCGATTGCAGCAACTGCAAAATTAGATTCATATTCAATAAATATAGAAATATAACTTGACAATATTTGCTTTCTGTCTCAATTAAAGAATCAATTCCCCCTAAATGTCATGGTGCTTTTAATGCGTATTGGGACGATTATTTCCTTCCTTCTTCTGTACTTCACTGAAAAAGCACTAGTATGACTCCCATGACAAGCTTTACTTTTTTAAGATTCAAAAATTAAGTTTTTTTTAAAAATTATCAGCTTTCATAACTCCTGACATTGAAATATAAGCATATTGCATCTTCTTTTCCTAAAATGCTTCCAGCTGTTTGTATTGGGGTCATCAGGAGCAGAGAAATAGACTGCAGCCACTGAGAAATCCTTCCTTTCCAAAAACCTTAACAGACGTGTATTTGCATAAAAAAAGCCTGTATATCATTCCGTTTGTTCAGCCTTCAGGCAAAGGTATTAATGCCAATTTTGGCAATAACTGAACATTCTTTTCTCCCAGCTCAAAATATTTTCTGATTAATAGTACTTTTTTTAAAAAGAAAGGTGTTATTTTGCAACCTGCTCTAACTAAACAGATCCAAAACATGTTTAGCTCCCTGGAGAGGAGCCAAGGCACTAAAATGTTGTTTCACTCTTAAATTACACCTGACAAACTCCATCCTTGGCTACATCAACCTTAAACATCAAGGCAATGACGACAGGTTTGGGTAGCTCGAAACCACCTTTTCCCCTTCCCCATCCTCAACCTGCACCTGACAGCAGCTATCGAACACCCCAGCCACAGCCCAGCCGATGGGAGTGAGCCACTGTCGGAGGAAATAATGTGAATTTATTGATGGCAGTGGGGCTGCCCCCATTTTGGGCACAGGGTAGCCGAAACCGGTCGGAAACCCCATTACGCTGCAGAGGAGTTTCCACACGGTGGAGAATTGGAAAAGCACTTATTGGAGGCGGTGTGGCTGCTCCCTGGTCCTGGTCCCCTTTCGGTAAACCTGGAAAATCTGACCTGCTTTTCCATCACCGAGGGGGAGCAGGGAGGGGGAAAAGACGAAGAGAGGCAGGGGCGGGGGGGGGTGAGTGGGGGAAGAAGGGAAAAGCAAAGAAGAGCCGGAGAGGCTGTAAGGGAGCGGGCCAGGGTGCTGGTCAGCCAGCTGGCAGCCGGCAGAGCGTGTCCGCAGCCCAGACTGAAAAACAAAGGGGCTCGAGCCACGTTCCAGTGGAAAATCAGCGGGGACGATCCAGATGCGCCAAGGGACGGATGCCTCGCCCCGATGATAAATCACAAGAGGCAGTGAAAGGCTCTGCAGGAGCCTCCGAGGGACAGAGGAGATGAAGTGGTGGGGAGGGACGATGAGAAACAGAGTGCTGGGGACAAACACATACCCCAAACCCTCTCTTCTCTCCCCTCTCCTTTATTTTCAGTTGTTTGGGAGGGTCTTCCCCCTCTCCTTTTCTCAGTTAGCTCATTGGGTTTGTCGTCTTTGCTTTAAACTGCAGGGGCATTGCACAATGCTGAGCTCCGTCTCCCACAGGCATGACCTGGTGAGCCCCGGTGACAGCACTGCCACCACGAGGGGACGGTGACTCCCATCACACATCCATCCCCTGCTCACGCACGCTGGATTGATAGCGCAGCTATGCGTATCTGCTCCTCTCTGTGGAGGCTCAGGCAAAAAATACACTGATGATGGCAACGCACTTCTGCACGTAATCACAGAATCATAGAATGGTTTAGGTCGGAAGGGACCTTAAAGATCATCTGGTTCCAACCCCCCTGCCATGGGCAAGGACACCTCCCACTAGACCAGGTTGCTCAAAGACTCATCCCAGCTGGCTTTGAAATAATAACATAGAGGAAAAAAATTTATATGTTAAAAAGCCCCAGGAAGAAAATTTCCAAGCAATTCTTTTACATATATTTTCCAAAGCCTCATGTTCTCCAAGACAGGGCTGAGCCCTCCAATTCCACGCTGATAGCTATGTATCTGCCACACTCCTCCAGGCATTTCATTTCAAAACCACTGACAGAGAATGAGAAGCTATGGGTTCTGGAGTTACCTTCTACCTACCTCTGCCCTTACAAGCCTTTTCAGCAGGATTATTCAGCAGGTGAAAAAGGTCTAATTCCCTATAAAGTTGTGTATTTTTAAGTTAGCCACATTACGACAGCTAGTGGTTCTACTGCTGTTAGGTGTTGCCAGATTTTTCTTGCCCTCTGCACCGCAGTGCAGCCGGAGGGATGCGTGTGCAGCAGCAATGTTATTTCTAGAAAGGCCAGAACCTGCAGAGCCTGAGATCTTCCTGCTGCTTCAGTCCAACCGGAGAGCACATTAATCAATTTAAAAAGCTGCCTCTTTGTGCTTGCATTACAGACATGTATTACTGTAATTATTAATATATATTTGTACATACAGCTACCAGATTACATAATTAATATTATATTTCTATAGTGTGATATTGCATTAGGTAATTCATAAGTATCTAACCAATACTGATCCGTATGAATACATGATTATAGATTTGGCAAGTCAAATGAGCGCACATCATTTTGCAGCCAAATGGAGCACAATAACTCTTGCCTGAAGCGTAAAAATATCATACCAAGAGGCAAGGGATTTGAGGACACCATCCGGAAAGGAGCAGCATGGTGATACCACAGGTTCTCCTGTAAAACACTCTTGAAACAGCCACTCGCTGTTCATGACGATTCTAAACAGAGCACTATTTTCTTTTTAAATAAAAAAGAGCTTATTTAACTTCGATGGGAGCTAGAACTTCTACCTAGAATAAACCCCTCGGGTCAGTCACCCACATTATGCCTTCTTAGCATACACTCTGAAAAGATTGGGTTTGAATTTCACATCGATGCTCACTGATTCAATCCCTGTTTTTCTTTCAAGTCTCAGATAAATTGAAGGAGATTCAGGTGAGACCCCTGCTCATAATGACAGCAAGGCAAGAAGTATCCTCTCTATGAACAGTCCAAGCCAAGTCACTATTCAGGGCCCTGATAAATTATTCTATTTGTTTTGAACATGCATAATTCAATGAAAGGAAACACTTTTTTTCTTATCTTGGACACCAACCCCTCTTTGAAACTTGCCCAGACAAGATTTTTCTGTCCTAGTGGAAGAGCCAGAAAGCACCAGCCAGCATGCAGAGCTGGGAGCTCGGCATGGCTCGTGGGCAGGGTGTGGGAACGATGGCTCTGAACCACCTTCCTGCTTCCTGAAGCGTGGAAATCATGGGAACTTTCAGGGGAAAAAAAAATATAAAAATAAGATCAAGCCACTGATTTGGATCTAAATACGGAATCAGGAGTTTAAATTTCTGATTCTACCGTCATTACGGCTTGAAACCATGTCTGTGTCCTACATCACACCTTTCAAGTTCATTTATAAAAAAAATACATAAATAATAAAAAAAATCAAAATACTGAAGTACTTTAAACGCGAAATTACTTAAGAAGGTGACACACCACACAGCTCACTGCAAGTCAAGTGCTGCAACCATGCGCTAACAATGACTCACGGCAGATTCATTACACATTTTCTTTAGTTTACGTATTTTGCCTGTCGAGGCCAGGATGTCAAAAAGAAGGAAAGAAAAGATGAGGAGAATCGCAGGGCTGCTTGTCCAGAGTTGCCACTGGCATGCTGCTCACCTGGAGACTCCCGTGTCCGCTTGCGTTCCAGCAGGGAAGAATCGGGACATGGCTCCAGCGAACACCAGCTTTCACGGTTTATCTGAAAAACAGACCAGAGCAAATCAAAGAAACGCCACTCTCGCTAACATCCCTGTTAAGCCTCTTCTGCAACGTCACTCTGCATCGACCAGCAGATATATAGATATGGCTTAATTTTGTCTCAATAATAAAAGTAACTTAAGATTTTTTTATTTTTTAGCATCACTAAACAAACCATTAAAATACGCCAAAATATTTATTTCTCTGTGGGAAGTATGATACCAAGGTGGCTCCCACTCAAGGCAGGAGTTCAGAGGGAGGATGAGCCAGTGTTTAAGCTACTAGTTGAGGATTGAAGAAACCTGGCTTCAATTCTCACTTCCATTTGTAGCAGGACTGCAGGCAAGTTACTCCCCTGCTTTACGCCTTGGTTTACTATCCACAGAATAGCAACTCCTTACCACCCATATCGCTGTAATGATAATTACCTTAAAGATAGTAAGGCACTCCGATAATGTGGAAACGAGGCCTGGGGAAGTGCCCAGGTCATGGTGAGAACCAGAAGCACTTTGTGTTTGCCTTAAGTGAAATGATGAATATGTTAGAAACCCCCAGTTTAACACTAAGACACATATCACATGGTTTATTTCAACATAAGCCCTTATCATCTCACCCTGTCCCTCACCCCTTCTGTGACTTCCAGTCTTTCAGCAAGGATGACTGATCAGGTCTCAGCCTTCTCCCCGTCTGCCTCTGCTTTACTTTTCCTCACTTGGGTTGTGTTGTTCAGCATTCTGATTCTGAAGTCTGCTGGACTATCCACAACCCTTGGCTCATCCAACATACGCTCCCCATCACTTTTGTCTACAGCTCGTAGATGCTGGAAGCCCCTTTGCTCTTTCTCCTTCGGTAGCTCTGCCATTCCTCCTAGCCAAATGCCTCTATTTGTCAAACGCAAGCAAATCTCACCTGGACATTGTGAAATCCAGAGGTTATTTCCCCACCTGATCTGCCTCAACACACCGATCTCACAGGTTATATTGTAGCTTAAAGAAAGCTACTGAAATGCATGACTTTGATTTCACGTCCCAACTGTTTCTTCTACCCTCTCTCTGGTTTTCCTTTTCTCTCCTGAAATAATTTCCTTTTCCCTCTGTCAAATAGAGAATTTTTACTATTTACTTTTCGCCTCTGACGTCTCTTCAAAAGTCCTCCATGATCCTGCTCCATTTTTGCAGTCCCTTGCTGGATTCTCATCCCCTCAATGTTCTCCTTTCTCCCCTGCTATGAAATGCACTGCTTTTTCCTTTTTAGTCTTTTTTTTAAATAAAGAAAACCCAAGTATCTCGTACCCTTGACCTGACGCTGCTTTGATTAATGACCTTCCTTCTTCCCTTTCTTGCTGAGATCATGGAACCTGTTATTTGCAGTTGTTTGCTGGCACTCCTCACCGGTCTGGCTGCATCCCCCTGCCCTTCACCGGATGGGCTCCTGCCAGCACCTCCGCTCACCTCCTCCTCACCACACCGCAGAGTCAACGTTCCACTCCCCCAGACCTGTCAGCTACTTTCTAAGCACATTTCTCTTCCTTAGGTTTTGCCCTTCTCTGTACTTCTGTGATGACAAAATGGGGTTGGAAGGGCCTTTGACAGGTCAGCTAGTCCCCTTCTGCTGCTCCAAGTCATGGTCAACTTTAATCTTAGAGGTCTTAATCCAGGATGCCCTTAAAATCCTCCAGCAGCAAGGATGCCTTGACCTTCCTCAGTCAGCAGCTCTTGCTGGGGGAGAAAGGGAAGGAGCAGAGAAGATCTGAGAGGGCAAAAATGAGCAGGAGTCTCCCAGGAGAGGTGAAGCAGATCTTGTGCTCTACTAGAGTCAGGTCTCAGGGTGTCCTCAATGCACATCCCACCTGGACGTCCCTCCCCACTTCCATGCTATTTTACAGGCTATTTTTCTTAGATATGATGTACATTTCCTATTGGTTGCTTGCTGCCTCTACTCATACATATGCATTATACACACATTCATCTAAGATCCCATTAGACCCCTATATGTACATACATCTAAGATCCCATCCTTCCCCACATCTCTACTCAACACACGTACACACATCCCCCTGTATACCCACCCTCTCCCTTTTATACATATTATATATATATTAAATGAGAAGTGGAGAGGGAGAGGCAGTCTGAAGTCTGAGAAAGGCTTTTGCAAGCAAATACTCAAAACAATTATTTTTTTGTTTTCCAAAGTGACATAAAGATGTTAAATTGTAACTGTTGCATGGACAGTGGGTCACCGTTGGGATTCTTTCCATGGAGAAAGATAGCCCCTGTTCTCAGCGATGCTGAGGGGTATCAAACCTTAGCAACTAAACTTCACTGCAGAATTTATACACACTTTTTTAGTCTTAAAAGAGCTGTAAAGTCAATAAATATCACAGCATGACTGTAACGTCAATGAATACCATGTAAATATTATTTTCTCCCTAGACAAAGCAAAATCTATTTTGCAGCACAGCATCTTAGATTTTATTAAAGGCAAATATAGAGGTTGAGCCTGAACACACATAGGACGACAAATGCAAATGTACTCAAGTCCACACAAATGAAGGAACGACCCATTTCAGATATAAAATCAAATTCTGTCTCCTTCTGACTGGCTTGCACCTAACTCCTTCCTCATCATATTCAGCCTGATCCTCTTTACTCTTAAACCAATGGATCTCCATCAAATTCAAGGGAACTACTCCTGATTTATACTTATATCCACTATTGGAAACTGATAATTAAACATCCTGTTCAATAATTCGCAGTAAGAAAGCAAAATATGAGGAGGTTCAAGCCTATCAGTTGACTGGCAATAGAATAAACTATATTAGGCTGAATTAACGCTATATTTTTTCCTTTAATAGAACCAATTGAGTCATTCACTGAAAATGCATTATAGACATTGGCATTTTTTCAAAAAAGATTTGAGTATTTTTCCCATTACCCAGCCAGCTCTCTCCTCTGCCCTGTGACTTTGCCAAGTATTGAAAAATGTCTGTTTTTTTCTACAAAAAAAAGTAATGAGAGAGTAACACTGAAGTTTAAGGTGCTGCTTCAGATACACCCGATTAGCCACAAAATAAAACATTAGGAACTAATATTTATCTCAGTGGTCCTAATTCAGGAATAATAATAATCATCATCATCAAAATACAAACAAAGGAAACCACTACTATATACAAGTATTCCCTATGCCAAAACGAGCCCAGACAGGATTTGAGGGAGGTTTACTGCGTGCTCTCAGGAAACTGGGTGGTCCGCAGATACTCAAAACACAAACCCCACTATATCCACAGCCCAAGACTTAGTACTGGGATCCCTCCTCAACAGCTGAATTCTGCTCCTATTTACTCTGGACTGCAGGTGCAGACAGTAAGGGCTGTAGACAAAATACCATTATAAAATATATTCTTCCCTTCTTCCCTCTGTTCTGCTAAGAGAAACGCAACAACAGGACTGCAGCCTGCTGGCCACGGAAGATGATAAAACCCCCAGGCACTTTCTGTCTTGCCCATGCTGATTATAGTCCATCGATTCCAAGCATCCCAAGTCTTTGTGGCAAGAGCGAAGGATGCAGCGGTGTTCACATGGCGGAAGGGAATATGAAACAGCCTCTGGGAACAGAGTTTCAATACACAGCTTTTGAAAAAACACCAGCAGAGAACCAGCTATTTTTCCATGCAGAAGCCCGAATGTATTTATCTGCAGGCTCAGACACAGAATGAATCATGGAAGCATATCCCCAGGCACCAAAAAGTGAATCCCGAAAGATTTTTTTGTTTGCCTGCAAAACACTAGCAGACTAAATGTCCAAAGCGGGCTTTGGGACACCAGCTGGAGTTGCAAGCAGCAGACAATTTGATTGCTCTTTCTGGGCACACATGGATATATTTCCTGACTCTCAGAGGCATCTTCCTGCAGACACTGAATTTGAAACTTGAAACGACTTAATGCAGAAACCTCTTTGCACAAGAAAAGTATGGCACTGGACAGCTTGTGAGACAAACGGGGCTGGGATGTCCTCCATCACGTGAGAACAATAAGTGACCCCAGCTGCTATTCCCAGGCTCTTCCTTCCTCTCCCCCTGCCCGACAGTCTTGGCTGAGGAGTTCTCTGACCCCCTCCAGCACTCACGGCCCTGTGTGGTGCCTGCTCATGAAAACCAGAATGGGGACCTCCTTCTCAGAAGACATTTCAAAAATGTCTACTTCTGGCAGAGCGGCCCGGCAGAGGGCTTGCTAGAAACACTCGTCTCGGGGATCAGTTGCTACCTGGCTCTCATGCACCTCTCCTACCTTTCCACCATGGAAAAGTCCTTTTTCTCTCCTTCTGGTTTTATTTTAACTCTTCTTGCCTTCCATTTCACAATAAAGAAAACACACTGACCTCTCAGGAAGTCTTCTGCTATTTTAAAAGTCCTCACATGTCCATCTCCCTGGTAGCAATATAAATCAACATCTCCAGAGCAGAAGGAAGCAGATGATTCTAACTTCCATTTCCTAGCGAATCTCTAGAGATTCATCTTCCCTCCACATTGTTTTAACTTTGTCCTAAATGTACAAGTTTCCATTTCTCTCCCCTTCCCCCCGCCCCAGCTTCCAGACTAAGTTCTACCTTGCAGCTAAAACCAGATACCGTTGCACACAGGAAAATGTTTACTATAGTAATTCTAGCTTGCTTGGTGTATCATTAAGCACCTGCACACCCTTCTGAGCAATAACTGACACTAGGAAAGATTTGAAATATCCATTGAAAACCAAAACCAGCAGAAAACAAGCAATACTTAAATGCAACTATAACTAATTTGTTTAATAATCACAAATGATGCAATGATTCATTTTTTAAATTTTAATGCAAATTTTAATTCTCCTCTAGGAACCACCTGTTCCTAAAAATTTCCTCTAGGATAGTTTTCATTGAAGAAAATTGTACACATAACTGGAATTCAATGTTTATTCTGAGCAACTTTTAACTTTACAATTTCATTTCCAATGGAATAATCCAGTCATCTCCTTTAATTCCTGAACTAAAACTAAAGCAACAGTTGATTCTCCCCCTTCACAAAAACCACCTTTCAAGGTCCTCCAAACCTCTTTCAAAAGGAACATGAGGGATGGGGCACCTGGGGAAGGACTCTTCATCATCTTCCTTGAACAGGAGTTGATGCAAACCGACTCCATACAAAGAAAACTCACATTAAGAGCAAACATCACTGCTTTGACAGTCATCTTGCCAGATGATATTCAGAGCAGACATATCAATTTGCTTACGAATTCCAGAATTTTTTTAATTGCTTATTTAAAGTTTTTGTAATCTCCCGGAGTATTTTCTTGGCTTAAGCTTTATGGGAAGGTTTTACAACATGCATGACGAACACAAAGACTGTTCTTCAATGTATGCCAAAAGGGACAAAGTGGCACCACTTGCATTTCTGCAATGATTTCTATAGGGATTTATCTTCTAGCACTGTGAATATGCTACATGAAGCTTTTTACCTTTACAGATTTGGTGACACCATATCAGGGCAACATTTTTTCAAGGAGGTCCGAAGTGACCTCGTTGGCAGCAACAAAAAGCAGTGCTATAGAGAGCTATGCTAAAGGATTACACCAGAAGAGGCTCCTACAACCACAGAACATTTAAAATGACTGAATAAATTAGCACTTTGTGGTGTAAGAGCAACGCTGAATTCCTAGAGTGCACTTTTCCCCCTGGCAATATCCCAACCAGGGAAAGGAGCAAGGGCATTTTCCAGCCCTTGGCACTGGGATGCCCTCCTCCATCAGCAGAATGAGAGTCCTGGTAACAACAAACTTTAATCAAGCTTTAAAAACAGTAGCAATGGCTTTGCATAAAAAACATCTCGACAAAAATGGGAGCAAAATTCCCACAAACATGTCTGTGTCTAAGGTGAAAACACATTAGTTTAATTTACCCTTTCAGTTCTAATTCTGCATGAGACACAAACAGATATACTCAAAAGTTCTTCACATCATCACAAATACACTTCTCTCCTACCATCCCATCAATAACCAAACCGCTACAGATAGATGCAGGATTAAAGTTCAGAGTCATTTTAAGGCCACAAAGTTCGATGAGACACTGCTTCTGAGGACAGTATTCCCCTCAGCCCCAAATCTCAAAGAAGGAATGAACATATTTACACGTCAAAGAACCAAAACCAACATGCCCAGAAAAAAAAATAAAAATGCTTTAGAAGTATGATAACATACAATGGAGGAAATCTTAGTTTCAGTTAATTTGGGGACCCTCTCCACATCCTACTTTTAGCTTAGGATGCTACAAACAGCACTTTGCCTTAGGTGGGCAGGGTGCATTCCAGAGGATCTGCTCCAGCGCTGGGGTAGAGCTACCAGAGCAGCCGTCTGCCAGGGGGCGGAACAGCAGATTGATAAGCTCCCCTTTTAATTTCAAAATGCCTTAATTATTTTTATAACACTGGGGTAGTTTTAATTTCATTAATAACATTCTGATTTTTAACTGGAAGTTGAATGGAATCTGTTCATCTGAAGAGCAGCTAAATCAAACCCCCAGTTATGAAAAAACTTACGCCTTCTGCCCACACTTAACATTCATCTACAAAGGTGAAGTGTAGGCATAGACAATGAACTATTATAAAATATTGCAATTACTCGGTCTCCCATACTCAAAGCGAGCCCATTTCTTATTTTCTAGCTCTGCAAAGCACAGCCTGTTCATCCAGACTTGAACGTTTGCGTGACTTTGCATGTATTGCAAGGTGCCAGCCAGTGTGGTATCCATCTTCTCTCCCTAGATAGTTATATTTGTGGTATCAGGCACAACATAAAAATGAAATAGTGCTGCCAACTCACACATGGGTGCACTGAGACTTCCCATTTTGGGTCTTGGAATGACATAGTGCAGTCTGCTTTATCCTGCATGTAGCTGCTCAGAACTCAAACTGTTCAGACAAGCAGATGTCCCACCTTGCCCCACACCTTCTCCCTCATCTGTTACAATGCAACCCCAGCAGGAAAGATGATGGCAAATTTTTATGCCATTTCTGCATCATCCAGGGTCCCTGTGCAGTGGCAAACCACTAAGCTCAGTAATCAAGTCCATCATGTTCACATTGCTGCAGCAGCAGAAAGAGCTGCAGCAAAGATGAAGTCCTACCTCCAGCATAAGGGCTAGGACACTGATTTACCCGCTGCCTCTTGCTTTTTCATAGGTGGGGAGGAGGAAGAAACAATCTTGAAGCTAAAAATATCTGTGTGCATCAGTCCCCAAAATTGCTGAGGTTTTTTTCGTAACTCCACAAGCCACTGTTTCAGGCACAATCTAAACATGGAAAATTTGAGCCCCAACGCACTGACCCTTCAGAAGACACGTGCATTGCAAAACAGTCGGTAGGATCCAAAATTCTTTTGCAGCTGTATCTAAGAATGGTTGCAATCAATGCAAATAAAATACCATCTATAAACATTTAGCAACTGAAATGACACAAGATGTTCTTTGTTCACAACTTGTTCCAGTTGTCCTTCTCCACCAGCTGTTTTTCTTTCCTATGTCACATTTACTGAGTTCCCCATCTTAAAATGAAGCAAAGAACATATTCATCTACCACCTAAAGAAAAGACACCTTGTCTGAGTCAATCTGTAGATCAAACCAAAAGCTGTTTGGTGCTTTGCAGGTATCTTGTTACAATTTCACCCAGATCAAACACACCTGATGGATCCTGTTTGGGTTTGCTGTTGTTGTAAAGCTATTTACTTGCTTTTCAATACCTGACACTTCAGAAACCAAAACTTAACTCACTTAACTCACCAAAATATAGTGGCCTAAATAAGGTACAGTTTTATTTAAGTATTTTAATTCAAAACAAACCCAACAAAAAACCCCGCCCCCGCAGCTCCCTCATTAAGGGTCTGATCCAATTCGCATTAACGTCAATAAATGATCTGCCCCTGACGCACTCTAGTGCTGGCTTGGATCCCCAGATCATCAAAAGTTAATTTAATCTACCAGTTATGTTATAGAAACCAGCTAAAACATGAAGAACGACTGAAAATCAAGCTGAAGTTGATTGTAACTCTAGCTGTCACTAGTACCCTCCTGTTTTAAACATCTGCAGCCTGTACAGCCCGTGTTCGGAGCAGCAATGCGTGCACACACGCACACGTATACGGACACTGAGTCATTTGCAGGAACAGACAGTATAACCCACAGTTTTGAAACTCGATTAGGAAAATACTAGTGGGAACTAACAAGAGCCACATTTTGTTATAAAATCTAAGCTTTGCTGAACAAAAACTAATTTAAGGAACTGATGACATCAGAAATACTGAAGTCAGATAATTATAGTGAATTACATTTCAACCCAGGCATTCAGATAGTCTTTACAAAGAAAAAGACTGTGTTTTTTATATTGGCCACCGAGGTTGTCAGGGGTACCAGGTCTTCTCCCAAGAATTATCGAGCAGTCATTTCATGAGTAGTATGTGCACAACACGTCTACATTTTTTTTAATGACTCATAGGGTGTCTAGAGATTGAATACCATGGGATTCAATCCCCAACCAGCATCATCAACAGGAGAGTTCAAAAATACTCAACAAAATTGAGTTGGTAGAGAAAACAAGTTATGGTTATTTGTGTCACCAAAACCCAAAAGATCCATTGAATTAAATGAAAATACTTTCATTCCTAAACAAAGCAGGTTAACTAAGTGCTAGGTCTATTTTAGTGCAGATAAAGTAGAACAAGAATCATTTGAAAATAAAATTTTTATATGTTCTTGTCTCGGAAACAAGGGCATAAAGCAAAAATCATAAAAAAAGGAAGCCATACGATCATGCAGAAACCCACTGCCTCACCTAAGAGAGAAAAAGGGAGAGGGAAAGGAAATGCTCTTCCAGGAGTTCAGATCTCTAAGTTGGGCTGTGTTTTGCAGTCCCTCTGGCAAATCCCTTCCGATTTCCATCCACTTTGCCAGGAAACTGCTGAAGCTCCAAAAAACTGTTACGGAGACAGGACATTCCCAGACTGCCATTGTGCCATTTGGTGGAGCACTTGCTAATTTTAGATTAGAGGAGGAACACTCTGGGACAATTAGCCAAGAGCCACTCCTGGCTCTTGCCTCCAACTCATCTTCAGACAAAACTCACACCCAAACAATAAGACCCTTCAAACACAAACAAAAAAAAGCCGCAAAGGAGGATCCACCATGCCTTTTTTGGCAGAATACATCTTTCAGGGGACACATGCATTTCAACCCCAAAAACGACCACTGGAAATGAAAACCCTTTGCCTAATGGCACCTTATGCAGAAAACCCACCTGGCAAGAAATGAAGGTTGCAGAGCAGCAGGGGACCATTTAACGGCAGAGGACAGGGAAGATGGCCAGAGAGAGCTCTCTGAATGGGTATCTGACTTCATGCCACAAGAAATTAGCTGGTTGTAGGGATAATAATTTTAGGCAAGAAATTGTTTGATAGCACTCAAAGCCATCTCCAGGCTGAAGGGCAAGAGCTTTTCCACCTGCTCCCCCTCTCTGCACCATCCAGCTGGGGGGCACAGGTACAGCGGAGAACAGATTAACCCCTTAGAGATGGGGAAAGGAACCCATAAATAAGTGTACATAAACATCATACCTTTAACAACACAACATCTACAGTCCTGTCCACCTTGGAAATGTCGCACAGGCTGTATCGCCTCTTGTGGCGTTCGTACATTTTGTCCAAAAAGCCAGGAGCAGAGGAGCAGAACCCACCATGAACCCCGGGCTGACCACAGCCAGGCGTGCTCCAGACCTCTCACGTACGTGCTCAGAGGAGTCCCCGTGTCTCAGCACACCGGCCTGCCCGAGCCTCTTAACTGGAGAAAGAAAACCCCAGAGCTGCAACCAGCTGATAAAGTCTTCTCAGAAGAGATTTGCTTATGCAGGCAACGCAGGAACTTATAGCAAACAAAAGATATTTGTAGAGAGCTTTATACGTATAGGATTTTTTTTTTTTTTTTGCAACTGCTAAGAATAGTATCAGCCTTCCTGTTATAGTAATAATAATAATAAAAAAGTGTTTTCCAGACAACTTTGATATCCAAAAAGCACCAGAATGAAAATCCTGCCCAAAAAGAGAACAAAAGCCAGATGTGTGCAGCAGGAACCTCGACGCTCCAAGAAGGAAGGCAGAAGGTAGGCTCAGCCACGACGGGTTTAATTCGGGGAAAAAAAGAAAAAGGAAAAAAAAAAGCCGATCACCGTATCCAACGTAAATACTGCCACCAACGTGTTTTTTCTTTCACAGCCTCGTGCACTGAAAGAAACAATTAAAAAAGGTACTTTCCTCCTTTTGAGTTGGTCCACTGTTCACCGGACAGGAGGGCTCAGTTTTGCTTTAAGTTTAAATTTCTAATGACAGCACAGAGCAAAAGGAAAGAAAATAATGAAATAAAGCCACTCCCTCCTGATTTGGGCTGGGACGTCACTACTTGCCTTTTTAGTCCTGCACCAGTGTTCTCCCAGCTTTCAAAATTTCTTTGCAGTTGTGTGAGCATGATTCATCTCTTCAGAGAGAGAAGAAAAAAAAGGGGGGCGGGGGGGGGGAAGAAAAAGCAGCAGTTTTTCTTTGCCAGCCTCTTCCACCTCTGGCTGCAGGCACTCGGTGTGTTTGCTCCATCCAAAAAGAGACTGAGAAGCAAAGGGACGTGTTTTCGGAGAGGTAAAAAGACTCCTTCCACTCCCCAAAGCCAGGTAAATGAAAGACAATTTCAGGCTTAAGTCTTCCCTGAAACAGGATTGGAAACGTATGATTTAATCAGTGCACAAACACACACACAAAAAAAAAAGGAAATCAGCCATTTACTTTTTTTTGTGTTTGCAACAAGAGCAAAAGATTTCAGCAACTTGCTCTCCAGAAAATACAATTTTCCCTCTTTTATTCCAGTCTGAAAGGCAGAGCATTTTTCTTTAAAAAAAAAAGAAAACCCAAAACAAAACACCCAAAGTTTTTTCGTCTTTCTAATGCTGGGCCAGTGGGAGCGTCTCTCCCCTCTCAATAGCCCATTCACATCAGCTGGGCCCTGCATGCACACTGCCACATGGTTTCCTGTTTTCAAACTGCCCCCTTGCAGCCCCCTCCACTTTCCACCCCACCCTGACCTCTCGAGGGATGAAATCTTTCCATACTTCCCTGGCTTTAGACATTCTCTCATTCACCGATTCAAAAGGGAAGGGGGGCGGTTAAAAAAAAAAAAAAAAAAAAAAGAGAGAAGAGAGAGAGAAAAAAAGGGGAAGGGGGCGTTTCTGTGGCTGGGAGTTTGTAGCCAGCAGAACTTGCTGCTTTTCTGGGTAGAAAAGCTGGAAATGCAGGAATTGTTAATCCCGTGTGGAAAGCAGGAAACCCAGACGTCGGAAATGGCACTTATCAACCCAACGCTTAATTGCAGATCTCCAAAAGCCATCCTCCACGGCACAGGGTGAACTGGCCCACCTCCTGCTGCTGGGATTCAGTCCACTCCTGGAGCTTAGTTAAGGGTTTGCAGGTCTGAAACCATCTGCTGCGAGCGGGCACTCCAGCTCCTCTCTTTCCAGTGCTACTCAGTCTTCTGGCCACCCCAAAACATTGCACCAGCAGCCTGCCTGTGAGTAACACAGGAACTCATCCCCCTCCACGCCTGTTTGGTAAAAGGCTGAAGAATTGGAGTTTACAACAACACAAAGTACTATTTTGGGCTCTCCTGGATATGACGCCCCCAATCTGTACAGCCAGATTACGCAAAAGCATAATTACCCTCTAAACTTAGCAGACTCGGTAAGCAAGCTGAGAAGAGTGTCTTTTCCTAAGACTACAGCACAGCTTGGTGGCACGGTGGCCAGTCACCACTGGAAGGTCCACTTTTGGGCATCAAGGCATGAACACGTCCTCATGCACTGGAGCAGGCTGGGGACTCGCAGTAGATCAGTCCTCCCGGTAAGTGACACAGGTATGGTCTTACCTAGTCAACGTGAGGGATCTCCCCTCACTTTCATTAGGCTCCAGTCTCTCCCTCACAACGCAAAGCTTCATCTCCACCACACCACCAGCTGAACTGAGGAGGATCTCCTCTACAAGGCTCTCTTACAGCTACAATCCCCAGCTTGAGATCTCAGCTAATGACCCTGTTTCTCCTTAACAACGAGTGGAGCTTCTGCTTTCAGTATTAGGATATACACGAAATGTGGTAGCACTTTGGGGACTTTCTGGAGCCACCAGTTTTCTCCACAAGTAATGAATCCCAGCAATCATGTGCCTGTCGAGATGAGGAATCAGAAATGTCTGTGACAGCATTCCAGCCCTTCAAACACTACCATAAAAGGCAGGGATTTCCTCAAATCTAAATCTACAAGACAGGAAACCTATAAACAAAGTGTGTGAATTTGGTTCAGGTAAAAGAATTTGCAGTGGTCGCTGTGCCTCAATGATGCTCTAATGTTTCATTATGGAGCACCCATATTTTTTTAACTGATACAGCAGTTAATTTTGTTTTCAAATCAATTTAATTACGGCTGCTGGTATATCAAGCCAAGACTCATCTAAACAACAACTGCACAGTTCTGTCCGGGTGCTCCACTTCACCTTTGAACCACAGAGCCCCTCTGGCAACCAGAAAGAGATATTCAGCTGCAGGGCTCAAGCAATGCCCACCTTGCAGAGGAGACTGCCACGTGAGCATCACTACTAACTGCGACAGTGCATCTTCCACAGAGATGCAAGCTAGGTCTGACTTGTTGCTGCCTCAGCACCCGGTCTTTTGTGGCTCATGTTATCTCCCCCTTCCTACAGGTAAAGAGAAATGAGAAACATCTCCAGCCAAAGGAGGTGGGAGACACTCTGGGACATGTACAGCCTTCATAGCAGGGAGGTAAAAAGAGGAAGCCAATTTTTCTGAGCTGTGCACAACCGTCTTGGTATGGCCAAAAGCCACAAGTAACCCAACATGTGCCTTCATGGGGCAGAAGGGAACAGAAAATTCCAGTGGAAGGCACAGGCAGGTGGCGAGAGCTGGCCAGAGAAGCTGCCAGGCCAGTGCCAGGCAGGGTGACTCTTGGCACAGGATGTGTCCCAGGACTCGGTACACATCCATGCCCTACTTGTGAATCAAGATGACGACCTGACTTCCTCCGTAATTATGTGTCTTGATCTAGTAAAGGCTGCCAATTGATCCCTTTGGACTCCTCTACACCTTCAGCCACAGAGGGAAATAATCAACACAAACAAACAAATAAACCCACAAAATGTATCCCCCTCGCTCCTTCTTTTTTTCTTTTCAAATTTAAGCTTCCAAATCCCTAATTTGTTCCAAGAGTTTTCCTGTGGTTATGTTCCTGACTCACAGCCAAGATCAGGAGGCCAGTGACGACTACAGACACCCAAAGTCCATCTCATCTTCATTTCCAGACTTTACTGTTGAAGGGGGGGAGAAATGTAAAATAAACAAATAGAAGATAATGCGCCAGACAAACTCCCCTCCCCTGGGAGACCATCACTCTCTTCCCATGTTAGGTGGGGCTTTTGCTGTATTGTTTCAGGCTAGAAATCTTGCTTTGCACACAGCCTTATATACACATAGGCACGCTGAGCAGACGCAGAAGACAAACTCAGCCCAGGCGAAGCAGAACAAAGGTTTCCAGTCTCCTTTGTCCATCTATTTAAGGCAGTCCCTTGAATGCCATACGCATGTTTACACAGTATATAGTATTTATTCTCAGAAACACAATGCACCAGACAATCAGAGGATAAAGATTAAAATTAAAAAAAACCAAACCCTACCCAATGAATAAATAGTTCTCGTTTTTTCGGTGAGTTGCTCAAAATGGAGCGGAGACACGAGCAGCAGCCCGGGCCACCGGCTGCTGATGCGACAGTTCTGGGCTCCTTATTGAAAACATCTGGAAGCGCTGAGCCGCTTTGTGCAGACAGGAGTTTGAAACTATCCAATCGTTTCATATCCAAACCAAAGTCCAGCGCTGCGGATTTCAAGGGAAGGAAAAGGAGGGGGGAAAGGCGCTCGATCGCACCATATGATCTGTAACTCATCCAGATAAAACTCCTCCTCCTCTACCCGCTAACAGACCTCTGAATGACAAGGAAATCATGGTTATTCTGAAACTGACTGCACTATTGTTATCTGTTTCCAATTACTTTTTGCCATATCGTTATGAAACACTGAAAATGATGCAATCTGCAGAAATACTCAGGCGTATTAACTTTTTTAACTGCGGTTCTGATATGAACTAACGGATCAGTAGATGAAAGGAAAAAATTTTCCCTGTTTTAAGCAAGTCAAAACCCACTTTTGGGCACTGAACACAGGAGATAATAAATTCGTCAGACAGTGAGAGAGAAGAATTACAATTTCAATTGCTCTTTTCTTAAAAGAAATCAGCTTTTTGGAAAGGGTTTTGAAAATTTTTATGTTTCTGGCACTTTCAGGGATAGACAAAACAAACCCATTTTTTTCCTAAAACTAAATAAGGCAAAGGAAATGTGCACTCTAATACTACAAAGCCTGTAAGAGGAACGCATCCAGTCTGGAAGGGAGCGCACATTCATCGTGTCTGCCGGGAGGCAGGGCAGCACCCATGCGAGAGGAGACCAAGATGGATGCTTGAACGTGAATTTTGAAGATCGGGCAGTTGCTGAACGCCAGTGAGCACTCACGCTGCAGACCTTGGTAAAGAGCCCTGGATGTTAGACAATGCATTTTTGCAGGAGCATTGCAAGACTGAGAGGAGTTTTGTGTCCAACCCACTCCCACCCTGCCTGTCCATCTGCATCCCTGTGGTGCCACTTTGGTCCAGGACTGCATTCCTCTGGCCATGGCACAACCTGCCAGTGTCCCACCAAGCAGCATCCTCTTCATAGGGTGGCCCCAAAAGGCTGGTCATGATTTTGGAGTTCCTTACAAGGCAGAGCACGGAAAGAAGAGGAGTCACAGAGAGGGATGTGGATAGTCCCCCGTGATCAGACATCACAGGGATCCCGGCTGTGGCAGGCACCACACTGCTGTAAAAGGGAAGGTGAGCAATGCAGGCAACAAACCTTCACAATCCTGTCTTGGTCCTAAAACACTTTGAGATTAACCAGCTTGACTTAATCCTTGGGGCAAATTGTCCACAGTACTAACAAGTTTTATTTCTCCAACCTGGGCTGCCCCAACTCTCCTAAAACTTCCCTATTTAAATCCTTCAGATCTTCATGCAAAGGTCTGGAGAGAGACATTTCCTCACAGAGCGATACTGTGCTTTGGGATGACACGACCAAGCTGAATTTTATATCCAAACAAACCACCGTACAGCTGCAGCCTGCGTTCGAGCTCAGAGATATAACCATCTCATAAACAGCTGAAGAACCACAAAGGAGGAACGAGGAGGGCTTGGAAAGCTGTCAGACATACGGATACACGGAGTGTGTGTTTTGAGAAAATACAAAAACACCTTGAGAGACCTTCAGCCATTTCCTGACCTTCCCTTTTCTAATATTTTTCAGAGACTCGGCGTACATTTCTCAGGAATTTCTATTGTCCAAATAACCTTCGGAAAAATGCTGAAGCTTTGGTCTGCCACGGACCATGCCTGAACATCCTTCCAGAGGAAGTCAACTGCCCATCCTACTGCTCCCAAATGGCTACAGGAGAAACACATCCCACGCAAGAGATTAGCAACCCCTCAGCTGACTTTACATCAGTTTGCAACATTTAGTTCTGCCTTTACCAAAAATAACCGCAAACTGAGATGTCTGGCTGGCTGAAGTGCTGTGGGATCTTGGACCACGCCACAGATATTTATTTAGCATGTTATGGGAGTCGAGAGAAATACTTCTTGCTGTCAAACACTGGACATGTTATTTCACCCTGTGAATTCCAGCATCCTGGAAATGGGGAAGGGAAACCATGAGGGTATAAAGTGGGAATAGTCCCCAAAACAGGCTGTCAAGGAGCACCTGAGCTACGACCTGCAGAAGCAAATCAGCCTCCCAGGAGCAACCCGCGCTGCATGTCTTGTGCATCCTCTGGGACACCAGCTGTTCCTGCGCTCAGGCACTTCCCATCAGGGCATGGGGACTAATTATCTACAGATGGGTAAACTGCAAAAAATATTGGGGTCTTTCATAAGGAGTAACACAATTTTCAACCAAGACATCTGGATGGGAGACATTGCTTTAGTATCAGCCAGTGACATTCACTTCTTGGACGTCAACTAGCACCAAAGCTGGTCACGTTAGCTTAGCTTAAATTTCCCTTCATGTTTTTCAGTTGCTGGTAATGAACATGCGAATTTTACATGCACACAATGAGCAATAATCTTTGCTAATTACGGTGATTCATGCCTCCTGCTCTACAGGCAGGTTTACAGTTTCTGGGATCTGGAAAGATAATGATATAAATGAAAGTATTTTAAATAGTGAATTGTATTTATAGGAGTTTTCAAACCATCATAAACATTACGGAAGCCATTTGAAATTGTTTGCACAGAGTATCCAACCACATATTTGAGGGCCTGCTCAATCCACACTAAATACAAACAAGCAATATCTAATAACTCAGCCTGCAGAGGATTTAGGTAGGAGATCATTACATTTGTCCCAAATGAAAGAAAAAGGGGATGTTTCATTACCTATAAAGTTCACAAATGCAAAACTCGAAGGAATTTTTCATTTTTATACCATACATAATAAAAAAGCATGTTCTGACATGACTGAGATAGATATAGGATATAAGAAAGTATTGATTTACACAAATAAAAACACATGTTCCATTATTCCATAATAACAAATTCCAGAAAGAGTAAAGCCTTACAGCTCAAGGTATGAGGTTAGAAATTTGGATGAGTTTTTGTGCAGGAAAACAGACCACCTTGCATTTGCAGAGTGCAGGAAACATCACCCTGTCTTCCAAAATAACAGCTCGATACCCGTTGCTGTAGGCACAGCACAGGAGCAGACAGACATTGCTGGAGCCACCCCAGGATGCCTCGCCATAATAAGAGATTGGTTCCAGGATACGCCTGGTGGGTGCTTCTATCTAAAGAACTTATGTATTTGGCTAAAAACAGAGACAGGCTAGCAGATTACATAGATGAATTGGCGGATAAAGCCCAACAAAAATGACGTATGGTATCAGTGAGTAAAATTAATAGACAATACAAAAATGACACATCTTGAGCTAAGGAAATTATTCAACTTTTACCATTCTTTTATGCCTCCAGTTTCAGTCACTGTAATCTAATTGAAAAACAGAGAAGGGTCATTCAAATAAATAAATCATGCCAGAAAATGATTCAGCTTCCCTCCTTTTTTTTTTTTTTTTTCTTTTTCTTCCTTTCCCCTTTTAATTGAAGTCCCTAAGACTCAGCCCTTGGGAAGCCCACACGACCATGTATTGTCCCGGCCGGGCACTCTGTCAAAAGGGAAAAAGTTATCTCTTCTTTCATCTTGTAAGTTGAAAATCTGGGAGGGGAAGAGGTGGGAAAGCAGAGCACCGTACAAAGGCACCCATCATATTTCCAGGTCACTTTTTTGCTTGGCTGCTAATGAAGGCAGGGGATTGAAGACACTGTGGTATTTGTTTTGTCCTTCCAATATTTCCGTTTGCTTTGTGGGGAGGAGGATCTCAGATCTGACTGGTAACTGAGATGCTCTGAAGGCGGCCAAGCCCCCCTTTCCCCAGCAATAACAGACACTTCAGCTCACCCTCCTACCTACACTCACATCCAACCAATATTTTCATGCCCTCTCTACATGCATTTGGAAACTTGAAATAAAATCCAATGCAAACTTTGAGAGGAGGCATTTGGATTCCAGCTCCTGCCTGGGAGGTCTGCTGTAGGACCACATGAGTGTTCATTTGCTCACTGTTTTATCCGTTTCCCTGGTAGTCCTCTGTAAAGAATATTAAACAAACATGTCTTTACAGCTCGAGAGCCCAGGAAAGAATGTTGACCCTGTAGGAGAAACCTGGTTTTACCAATTTTTACCCCACTTTTATCTCTCTGGACTAGACGTATATGCAAGGGTAAGGATTCATTGAGTCCACAAAGTCATCGTTAAGGACTTCTATACTAATACATGCTAAAGGTGTTCCCCTCTTTAGACCAATTTTAGAAAATATTTCTAAAGGAATTTCAGGACATAAACTGTATGTATAATTAACAGCCAGATACGTGGAAGCATCATCATTAGTGAGGAATTTTCTCAACTGTTGACACTGCTCCAGAAAAAGAATAAAATATTTATTTCCAAGGTTATAAACTAACATATGCTACATCTCCTCTGCCAGCTTTTCAAAGACCCCTTTACAGTAACATTTGTTGTTGCAGGAATAATTCCTAACGGGAATAATGGATCCAAACCCTGCTCCTAATCCTCTCCACTCAGTTAAAGGTAGGGAATGTCCCTGCAAACACTGGGAATTTCAGGTCAGTACAGGTGGTTTTAGGAAAACTCTAGTTACAGGGGTTTCCTGTTCCCCTCTCTCATTCCCCACCTGCCACAGCTGCTGCACTTCCATACATTTAACAGCTTTAATCAATAAATAAACAAACTTAAGCCAATGGACAATGATAACTGGGGACCAAAAATGTCAAAACACAGCATTTATTATATCTGGGAGCCTTGCAATTTCCCTGAGTTATCCTAGTGGTTCGGGTTATCCCAGGAGCTGCAAAGGTTGCTGCGTTGCAGATAAGGAAAATGGAGCATCTGAAATTTCTTGCCAAGGAAAGGGTTGGTTTTGTTTTCTTAGGAAGAAAGGGGAAAATGTTCTGGAGCTCTCTCTCAAGGCTAAAATCCAAAATATTTACAAGACTCAGAAGCAAGAAAGCTTGAAGATAATCAGCAGAACTGATGCCAGTTCAATCAAAGCAAACCAGTAACAGCAACTGGGAGGAGTACAGATTATACAGCATCATTCTTTACAGAAAAAAATACCCTTTTTGTTATGCGATGGTTAAATAATTTAACTAGAAACCCCTTCTATCCCAAGTTAGAATTGCTGACTGCTCAGCTAGTCATTTTGGCTATTATGTACCACTAATCTCTGCTGTTTCTGAAGTTAGCCTTTTGGAGGAAAATGGCAACTTCAAAACATGCGAAAATTAATGAAACCCATATGTGGGATACTGTCATTATTCCATGTTTATAAGAGGATCAGGTTTTGTTAAATGGGCTTATTTAATGCAGACGCATAAGAAAAAATACCCAGCAAAAGATCTGAAAGCTATTGAAAGAAAAATATTTTCTTTGTTAACCCAAGCAGCCAGCAACAAGCAAAAAGACACAATTTAAACTAAAAGCCACTATATATTTTGGTGCAACTTTGTTTACAGCTTCACTGACAGCTTATAAAGTTCTCCTAAGTAGAGAAATCTCTCCTAGATTTTACCCTTTTGACCCTTTTCACCCCCATACTGTATTTATAGAATACATATAGAATGTATTTATTTAAGCTGGGACAACCTAAAAATCAATGGCTTATGGAAACATCTGTTGTTACAGGCACATGATTTAGACATTTTTCAACAGCTGTTGTTATTTTATGCTTATTTTGGCTAGATCAATTGGTAAGACTGGAAGAAAGTATTAGTTGGGCTCCTTTCCTGACTTTGGTCTCCCTACAGCGGCTGCAGTCAGTGCCCTGTTCCCTTCCCTGCCCTGGGAGTTCGGGGAAAAAAAAAAAAGTCTGAATGTCCCCCAAGTCTGGTCTTTCTCATCAGCTCCAGGCAAGAAATAAAGGAAATACAGCTCCCAAATGGGCACCTATGTTATCTCACTCATTCATCTAAATACTGGCTTAAAATATCCCCTGCTATAGCTGCTTTCTGCCCCGCACAAGGGAGCTAAATGTCTCGCCCGCAGCACTCTCCGCTAGCCATCTCCCTGGCTCCCCTTTCCACTTCCAACAGCGTTCCACAATAAACCCCAGGTTTGTCTTGCCTCCCCTCCCGCTATTTCAGTGCCAGAATCAGACATCTGCCAGCATCCTCCGTAAAAGACAACATACAATATATTTTAAGAGCCAACCTGCCAAAAGGTATTCGATGTGCCAGACAGCACTACTTACCAGATAGGGAACACGCATTGCTCACAATAAGACATGCATAAAAACAGAATGTACTTTTCTTGGGAGACTAATGCTTACATTAAAAAAAAATATAAATTCGGCAAAAATATCCTATTTTTAAGCATATAATTCAGCTGCTACTTGAAACAATATGTTTCTATATAAATTCTGTTTTCTTGAAAGAGAAGAAAACAACTTATAAAGCTTTTAAAGTGCTCTAAAAATCAGTTTTTCAGGGTATAGTCAAACTGTCGAGAGCCAGAGAAAGGCAATACTCCCGAGCACAGATTTTTTTCCCCTTGCTCTTTTTAACAGAGAGTACTTGTTTAGTCTTACCTTCAAAACTTATTTCCCTGCCATGCACGCCTAGTGTCACCGTCCGTATTGACTGAATTGTGCCAACCCTTGCCCAAAGGACAGTTGCAAGAATAGCCAGTTTAAACAGAAACCGCTTATCTAAAAGAGGGAGAGCCCCAGGTTCGCAAGCGGAGGAGATATTTCAGCATTAAAGAATTCTAGGAGCTACTCCAAGACACAAATTTTTGTTGTCTGGTGCAGCGTAAGGATTTTAAGCCCAGAAAGAAGTGATTTATTTAGTCTATATACTTAGATTTATAACAAAGGCAGAGGATTCATCTACACTCTTCTGGGTGCCTTTTGCATTGTTTACAACATACAAAGTAAACCTCAGCTTCCCCAAAGATGGAAAACAAGTAATAAACAAGCCTTGACAAGCAAATCCAATGCTGTCCCCCAAATATCCAGCTATGAACAAAAAAGCCTTTAGAGGTTTCTCTCCACATCTCCCCAAAACACATTTAAAAACAGAATTTGCAAAATGCCCTAAACCCATTTCAGCCCATGCAGCAGGGAGCAAAGGACTCTCTCTCTCCCCTTCCCTTTTTAATACTGTGGAACCCCAGTCTTTACAGTCAATGCCTCCTTTCAGGCATCTGCAGGTGGGAATATTTGGAAATGGTTTAAGCAACCCTCCATCTCTTTTAAAAGGCTCAAAAAGGTACATTACTCCTCTTTTTTCACCCCTCACATGCAGGCTTTTGAAGATAAGTCTTGTCCACCTCCTGCTGGGCAAGCAGGTAGGTATGCATTTACTCACCTTGTAACAGTCAGTGAGTTAAAAATAAAAATAATACTGGAACAAAACACCAAGAAACACTTCTTTAATCTCAACAGACTTTAACAGCCCACCCCTGTCCATGTCTTCTGTAAGAATCAATGCGATCTGCAGTGTAATATTTTAGAGGGGCAGAAGAGATTTCTACATTCCCAAGCGCAAGTTCTCAGATTGAAACCAGTATTTCAGAGAACTGCACCTCCAGCCTTTGAAAATGTGTATTTTGGAAATAACCTCCCTCCCAACCACTTTTAGGCATGTAATGTGTCCAGCTGTGTTAAGAAACCAAGCAAAAGTTCAGTGTCAAGTAAGTCAGGATTATGATCTTCTCGTGATTTATGGAGGTAAGTACAGTCTCAGACAGAAGAAAAACAAGTCACTTGATGCTAAGCAGACTCAGTACCAGGGCTCAGACTAATGAGTTAGCGAGGGCGAGGCTTCACGTTCCTGTCTCTTATCTCACCAGCTGGAAGAACAACATCTAAGAAGGGAGAACATATTCAGCTGGTAAATGAGATAGGCAGACCCAGCATCACGGTACCTGCAAACACAGTATTAGTGTTTGCAGGAGAGAAGATGGAAATGCTTCAGGACAGGGAGGCACGCGGTATTTGAAAAAAGTGCCATACTTCCTGCAGGTAAGAATATGCCCTTAAATAAATAAGTGAATAAGTAAGGTGCAACTACTATTATCGTGGCTGTAATGGTACCAGGGTGTACATCAAGGCAAAGTCTTCAGGGAGAAGTAATATCTAACTAGGCTGAGAAAATCATAAGCCAACCATCAGTCGTTCTGCAGATCTGAAAGGAAAGCAGTGTAACTCAGGTTAAAAACAGGCTAGCAACAATTCCTCTGGTTCAAACTATACAAACCAAAGAGAAAGCAAACTAGATAATCCAGAAATATAGGCTCTACCTTTTGGACTAGTCTCTTGGGCACAGCTACCACCTTCATTTTTGCTGAGTACGTTGCTAGCACCAAGATGATAAACACAGTAAGCAAGAAGGGAGGGAGCAGCTAAGGTCAACACTGCTTAGGAGAAAATCAGAAAGTTAGCTCCACCAAACACGTGCTTATTTAGGCATAAATTTAATGCATAAATGAAGCAGAAAGAAAAGGTGGAAGGAGAAGAACCTTGTTAGCTGCAAGAGACCAAGTGCAAAAGAAAGCCTGGTTTAGAATTTGCTCCCATCTGCTAATTTCTATACAGCTGATCAAGTATATTTTATTAAACCATTGCAAAACTCTGTCACATTCTTGTTATAGCCTCCACATTGGGGTTATTCCAAAGCCGAAGTCCAAAACACAGACCACAGGAGTAAAAACAACAAACTGGTGACGGAAGGAGGTAAGCGGCAGTGAGAAGAAACTCTCTTCTTATCCCTTACGTCCACCTGCTCTGGGGTGTCCACAATAAAGTCACTACTGTCCATGCTTTTTACAAGATCTGCATTTGGAGACCTCTGCTTCGGTGTGACTAATCACTAAGACAAGTCATCTACCAAAATTCAAAGTTTCCTTTCCTTGAAAGTTTTGATGAATTTGCGACTGTGACAGTAAGGACGCCTATGGCTGACCACAGCCAAACACACCACCAACACACTACTCTGTCCCCGGGGCTTTTAGTTCTGACTTGCAGCTGCCTCTGCTCAGCCAAACCCACTCCCTTCCATACTGGCCAAGTGCTTTTATTTTAGATCTCGTATGCTTGGATACCAAATCACTCAGTCCTTCTGTACAGACTAAGATATTTTAATCATCCGCTGCAATACTAACCACCTATTCTTGTTTTGCAGTCCCAAGCTTAAAGCCCTCTCCATCACCACCAAACTGCCCCATACACAGTGCAGTGCAGACCAGGCAGCAGGAAAGATGTCCCTGACAAAGCCAGAGAGCGAGCAAGGATGCTGTGTGGAAAGGCAAACATTTAGTTATCAATCAGGCTTTTATCTCATCTGATGTTTTAACAGCAGTTTGATCCCAGAAACATTCTGCCACACAGTTGAGTCACTTTGGTCCACACCAGGATGTGCACATCACACTGAGCAGTAACAGCAGAGATGTTGGAGGGAAAAAAAAAAAAACCTGAGATTTCCACCTTTGCATGAGAACAGTGTAATCAGGGAAGATGGACCACCTAAAAAGGGGGGGGGGGGGAAAGGCTGAGAACGATAACAGAAAGGGGAATCTGTGCGACTACCGCAAGGCTAAATGCATTTTGATTCCATGTTTCCATGGAAAGAGTTTTAACAGTACTGGGTAAAATGCCAAATATATTTTCATAACGATTCACACTGCATGAATGGAAACACTTAAGAGAAGTATTCTTTCTAATCTGCACTCTAGCCCTACATACAACTCACTCTCCTTTGTCCTTTACTTTTTTCTTCTTACTCACACCATTCTGTTCATCCTTTGCTGGAAGATTAAGTCAGAAATGCCATGCCTGGATACTGCTGAAGCCTGTTATTCTTCACCAGCGGCCAAGAGTCCTGCTCATCTCTCAGATAGTTGTCCCTATCTGAGGCCTCTCAGAATGCACTGCTTGGTTTTACCTTCTAATGTGGATCTTAAAGACGGGTGTTTCATGCAAACACCAAGTCCATGCAAACCTCCCATATAACACAGCCCAGGCAATGTAACCTCGCACACTTCTAGCACTGGTTTGGCTGTTTATTTAGAGCTGCAGCGTATCGCTCATAGGCCGTTCAGTCCCGATGGAAACACCTGAAGCAATGGAGAGCTCACACCTTCCTACAGTAACTTACTCAAAGAATTAACTACTTTCATTCTCATTTCTACAGTGTCAACTTGTTTAACCTCACCTTCTAAATGCTGCATCTCATTCATGGCTCTTCCATCAGAGCAAAAAGTGGGAAGGAAGCTGTTCCCCATGTGTATGGTTATAGTCCAAAGCTCCCCAAATGGCAGACACTGCTCTGAACCCAGAACAAATGTTTTGCCCATGTCTCATCTCACTTTTGAACCCGCCCCGTTCATAGCACGACCTCCCAAATGCTTGTGCTGCCACAGCGGAGGAGGAACCGCAGTGCCTGCCAGCGGCTGTGGATGCGGAAGCTGGGACCCAATGGTACCTGGGGCTTTCTCCCTCCACGTGTCACTGCTTACTGTGGTTCACCTTCCAGGAGACTTCTGGACTTGGCACAAACTGTCCCAAAAAGCTTTCCAAAGTCCTGAAAAAACATACTTAAAAACCCCTGCCATGTAGGATAGTGATTAGTGTAGGATGGCAAGAGAACTGAAGCACCAGTTCATGACTCCTCACAAAACCCCAGAACAAATGTATGGTAAGATAATTAAAAACCTATTTCTCCTATTAATGAGGTTTTCCTCTAAGGCGGTGTAACTACCAATGAACAGAAAAACATAAATGCAGGCTTCTGTACACTGTAAGGTGCCAACTTCAGCTTCCAATATATCAGAATGGAGCTAGATATGTTCCTTCAGAAGGATAAAAACCCAGTGATGTGATACACCAAAGTACCTACTTGTCATAACAACGCATTCTCCATGGAAAAGTCCACATTTGGTCTCCCATGTTATCATCTTAATTTCCTCTATATTTAGACCAGGAATTGTGTGTGCAGTAACCATGTCTACCATACAACAGTTACACCACAAAACTTTAAGAGATTTCAAACACAAATAAAAGAATCCATATGATAGAGGAGACTGAATGATTCAAAAACAGCACAGTACTTTCCTTTTCAAGGTATGATATTCAATGCCAGCATTCCTTTGCCACAGTAACAGTCTTATACATCCATTATTTTATGGATCCATACTTCCATGACTGTGTAAAAAATGAATGCATCTAACCACTGGCAGAAAACTCCAAAACCAGGATTTTCTATACTGGAAATCCTTTAGCTCTGTGTTTAACAAACTTGTGAAATTATGAAGTCCTGATCCTAAAAAGGGCCTCTACACTGACATTAAATAATTTGTATGAGTGAATTCCTTTGTCTGAAGCAAGTCAAAAGCAAGCATGGCAGAAGATTCATAATATGTAACAGTTGTCTTTCATCTGCCTCCATCTCAAGACCATGGCAGGAACATATACAGAGCTCTGCCTTAGAGGCAACAGTATTTGCAGATGGTAAATAAAATTGCAGGTAACTCTTGATGCTTTTCGAATGAGTGTGAAAAAGCTGAGGGATAAGCTTCCTTTGCAGCTGATGCTGGGAGGATGGCAGAGCCAGAAGTTTTATTAGAGGAAATGATGAAAAAACAAGAGTATCAGGGCTACATGCAGCAATCTTTCCTCTAAAAAACATTGCCTGTAGTGGCTGAAGGAGAAGACTTAGGGGAGGAGAAGTAACTCACCATGTCTAGAGATCAGCAAGGGCTAGCACAAACCCTGTGGCAGCAGCAAGCCGTGGGGGCGGTGCGGGAGCCTTCATCTGCCCCCTCCTGCCGCAGGCTCGCGCCAAGCCAAACCTGGGAGCAGCATCTTTGTGCCGAGTCAGAGATTTGGCTCATTGTCCGTGTTCCTGCTTCTCTCGCTAACATCCGTGAATCCTGTGACTGAGCTTGGAAACGACTGTCTTGAGCTGAGGATTAGCAGCCTTCGGCAGAAAAAGGCATCGGAACTGCAGCACCCAGGGAAATTAAGCGCAGGACAAAAAAACCTGCCAAAATAGTTGGATAAACGCCTTCCTGCTACAGATTTCAAAGCATGAGTAATAGTCAAGGCCAAACAACAATCCCAGCCTGGTTAGAATTTCTTTTTCTTTCACTCTGCTTTTATTCTAACTCTCTGCAGCATGTACTGTGGACTCCGGCTTAAGCAGCAATGCACAGAACAGATGCCTAAACCCAGGGCCAGCTACTCTGCACAGCGATGAATTTACCCAGGGGCTGACTGTCTGAAACAGTTTCCTCCAAGACCTCTCGAGCCTCTGCTTTGAGCAGCCACGGCAGACACAGGATGCTGGTGGGTGTGAGAAAGGGCCTTGCGGATGACTAGCCCAAAGCCTTGACCCGGTGGGGGTGTGTGCATGTGTCATCCTCCAGCAGTAAAGCCAGGCTTAGGGCAGGCTCCTTTTTGGCTGGGTTTTTCCATGTTTACTCTAGTTACAGGACAACATTTGCAAAGAAAGAGTTACACAAGTGATTTTAAAGAGGCAGGGCAAGGACGTAGCCTATTGTTAAGGCTGCACTTTCCACTGCCAGACCCCGCTCTGATTTGTTTCTAACACTTCAGTCACTCCCTCTGAAATTTCCCATGCTGTCGGGAAGCTTCCCACACTGTTCTGCAGGCCCTTTGGAAAACAAGGATCTACAACTACCATCCCAGGTATGTACATACGAACACACGGAGCAAACGGACTTCAGTGCACAGAGGCAACCTGAATTTTGGCATGTCCTCAGGGTGAGCGGTTTGTTAAAGAAGTTATTTCCTAAGAAAATAAATTGGAGCCTGCAGAACTATAACAATCCCTCACTGACAAGGTCCAGCAGTTTTCAGTCGTGAAGCATATCTCTACTACTTGACTTGACCAACAACCACCACCAGGCTCTCCTCCTATGGACCAGACACTAGAGGGGAAGGTGACACTGTACACCTTGGCTGTAATTTTCTCCATTTATCTGCTGACCCCAGGGAAGAGAAATGCAGAGGACTACAACTGGGGCGGGGGAGGAAAAATCTGTGGATTCTCCCACCTACTGTCCATCCCAACACCCACTTAATGCCATGTGGTCTCTCCTCTCTCCCACAAGCCCTCTTCCACCCAGTCCAGCCCATCCCCTCTTCCCACCTCCATCTCCTACAGTCCTGACATCCCTGTCCCCTTCTTTGCACACCCTGCCAGGCTCCAGTCAAGCTGCTCCCTCCTCTTCTCCCTGTTCAGCAAAGCACAAACCTGGGGTCCTACAAACCAAAAGCAATGGGCAACAACAGACCCGGGGCTCTGTCCCAACAGAGCATCATCTATGTTATCTGCAACAACTCCCTGGGAAGGAGGTTTCCTCGCCTCCCTAGGTGGTCTTGCGACAGTTTCATGATAACAGGATGTTTTCTCAACATCCAGCCTAAATCATCCTGGCAAATTAGCAAATCAGTAAATTAAGCTGCCATGGAAATCTGGAACTTTAATAACCGCTATTACATGTTGGCAGACTTCTAGATTGCACAATAGTTTTCTTTTTGTTGCACTGAATAAATTTAATTCTTCCAACCTCTTCTCACGTTTCTTAATCTCTTCTTGTTCTTTCTTTCTGGACACTTTCCAGTATGCCTCTGTCCTCCTCGGAGCAGGGCACCCAAAACCGGATTCAATGACACTGATGATGCCTCTGCAGTGCTACGCATGAGTAAGTCACCTCCTGCACCTTATGGAGGACACTCCTTCAATATAACTCAAAACAAGATTTGCCTCTTTTGCAATAGCCTCTTGCTGATGATTCATTTGTGGTCCACAAAAAATCCTCAGTTTTTTCTACTCATACCTCTCCAGCTTAAACCTGACACAGTAAATGTGCATTTTGATTTCTTCTTTGCAAATGAAGCACTCTGTGGCTGCTTTTCTCTCTTATCTGGATACACTCTCCAATTTCTTCAGGTCACTCTAAACCCTGACCCTGTTCTCCCAAGTGCCTTCAACCCCTCCCAATCTGATGTGATGCGAGAGTGTTATAAACATACTTCCATCTCCCAAATCATGACTGAAAATATTGCAAATTTTCCCCCAGAAAGTGACCTTGTTGATATATCACACATTACTGCACTACTTGGATCAGTGGAGAGATGAAAGTGCAAATCTTTTTTCAGCTTCATTCTCTGTGAAGATATTTAGAAATGCCATGTTTATCTGGTAAGCTGCAGCTTCTGAGAACACAGACGTTAATTAAAAACTAATTCATGTTGTAAAGGTAGGATGCATTAAATTCAATAGGAACTAACTAATGAAATTAATAAATACAATGAGAAGGCTATTTCCCAGTGAACTCTGTTTCTGGGGTCAGCCAGCTACAATTTTTCAGTCACAGGCTTAGACAACCGAAGCCATCGGATGAACCCAGCAGTGCAACCTTATCCATCCTGCCACATGAAGACAAAGATTCAGCAAATAATGAATCATCCCCCATTTCTGGGATCAACACAAGAAGAGAAGTATATCAGGGTACAGTTCATTTCAAACTGGAGCCACCAGGCGCCATGTCTAAATTATTTCAGTATCCCAGTATGCAGAAGCCAAACCAGATTTCTCATCAGAGTTAAGAATCTAAAGTTATTCAATTAAAAAAATGCAAGTCTAATTTTAATAGATCACATCAAGTTATTGCCCTAGCCCTACTCAAGCAGGAAGATAAGAACCAGGGGACTCTCCGGCAGGAGGAGCACCCACCGCCCAACATGAAAGGAGCTCAGGAAATTCTGGTTACAGAATTTCTATAGCTGAACAAATGCAACCTCTGAGAAAACATTTTTGAGATTTAAAAAACACTTTATAAACCCATTTTAATTGGAAAAAACATTTTTTCCATTATTTTGTTTTCAGAGCTTATAACCCTACAAACCATTATTTTCCATTATTTTCTTTTCAGTGCTTATAACCCTACAAACCATTATTTTCCTAAACATTTTTCAGCTGCAGCTTTTCCATGACATGCACAAGAGCCTCTTTCAGGCAAAGTCTTCTGAAACAACTACAGGGGCGAACATGTGCAATCTTACACATACAATACTGGCATCATGACTCCAGCTGATTCTCAGCCTTCAGAGACCAAGTCACGAGAAGGAATTTTCCCCTTTCTCTTTCCAGTGTGCTCAAGCTTACTGTCATTCAGCCTGATTGCACTATACAAGAGGTCGCACTTTTTAGGCTCCAACACATGTATTTTTTTTTAATAGTCTGTGCATATAAACAACTTTCAACACTGTGTATTTATAAATAACATTGTGCAAAATTCTCAACCATAAAACAGGAGTTAATGCTGTTCCCAAGGTGCAAAGTTGCTGACAGCACCGGTGAGACTGCTAAATACCTGACCAGGTGCAAGCAACAACATTTCTATTTGCAACAAGTTAAGAAAACCGCTTTTACTAACCACAAAATGGCTCTGTAATGAGAAGGCAATGAGCACCTGAAAGACTTCTGGCTACAAAAAAAGTCAGCACTAAATAAAGCAGAGACAGGACGTGGCAGGAGATGCACATTTCACGATGGCTTTTACTGGCCAGCTCCCTGCCCAACCTACATGTGTGAATTAAGCTCTATTTATAAGTCTTCCACCGATTTTTTTTTTTTTTTAAATGACCTTAATATAGTGCAGTTGTTATTTTGTTTCTGTCGAACTTAGCAACAGGAAACTCTGTCAGTCCTGCAGCAAACTTTCCATTCCCCTGGCACTCCCATTCCTGCATCAGAAAAGCCAGATTTCTAAAGAGGTGTTTGACGGGGTGGGAGGGAGAGGAAGAAGAGATGAAAGCACACGCACAAAAAAATCAAAACGCCTGTAAAACATGCAAAATGGAAGCCGAATTCAATGTTTCTTTTCTTTTTTCCCCTGTTTGAAAGGAAAGGGCAGTGCCCTAATTTGCATTTTCTAAAGATACCTTACTTTACTACCAGACACCTAAGTATTAGTCATGAAAATTATCTTTAATAAAGGGTCAGAAAAAAACCCAACAATCATCAGCATCTTTATACACACGCATTCCAGTAACAAAAGACTTACTTATCAGACACCACAAATTTTAGCTTGGAAAGTTATTTGCTCTAGTCCCTGGCTAACTCACGGAGCAAACAGCTAAAGAAATTAAGCCTTAACTTGTTAAAACCAAAATAAACCTGATTTTATTACAAGCTTTGGCAAGGATGTCCTGCCGCCTGAAGAGCTTTTACCGTGGGATGAGCAGTTTTTTGCTGCTCCACCCTGCAATGTTAACTCATCCTTGCAATATTTTCTCTTTTAACAGCTTCATAATGGTACGCTAACACACAAACACAGCTGCTCGATGGCAACGTGCACCAACACAGGCTGCGAGGAATTCAGCATTTAGAAAACACTTTCCTTTTCAGGAAGAAGAAACAACCCATAAAATACAAGAAAAAAATTCAAATCCAGGTAAGAAAGGTAAGACTAAAAAACCCTGACCCTGAAAAAGCAGAACATGTATTAGGGGCGATTTAAACCAAATTATGTTCCTGTCAAGCCCAATATTCACATTTCTTTTTTATTCATAGACAGTCCTTAAATATGGCAAAGCACAAGTAACAGAAAACAATACCAACTGATTTCTGATGCCTGGCACGACCTTTTTAAATTGTTTCACCGACATAAGGAATACAGGGTGTCCCCCCACATTTGATTCCTGTATGTATTCCCATTATTAATTTTTCTTCCAGCAAAGGCACTAAGAGACCCAGCCAGCAACACCTTCAGACATCAGAGTCTGTGCACGCACCAACACTGACCGCAGCCCCGCTCTTCTCTGTCAAAAACTTCCTGGAGAGGGGATGGAGCGACTCCCCAGGACCACATACGTGCGGGGACCTCCAAGGCGCTGCCAGCCCCCATGCAGCATCACCAACCCCAAGCACATTACAGGGCACCACTTTTATCAAATTATATACAAATCTTGGTACAGTCCTGCTTCACGAGGAACGTTTTGGGTGCATCTCTATGTCACTGACAAAGGCAGATACATGTGGCTTAATCCAGCAGCTGAAAAATGCATGGTCTAAAAAAGCCCACGCTATTTTTGAAAGGCTAAAACAACGTCACAGGGATGGATGCTGTTCAGCTTTGCACAGTCGACCAAAAGGAAACCAGCAGGTTAGGTGGCCGGCCACAGCAGCGGTGTTGTTTCTTTAAAAAGCAAAGAAAAAGATGAGGTGACAACACATAAGTGGCACTCACCGCTTCCTTGCGGGCTGCACTCTCATCGCGATCTTTCAGAAAATCCACCTCGTCTTCAGTTTTCATTTCCAACTTCCCTGTGAAAACAGAGAGTTCGCACAGGCAATTTAAAAACAAACCTCTTGCAGTGCTGCTGATATTCTTCTGTTTATTCAAAGCAGTCTCAAAAAAAAAAAAGGAAAGAAAACCCAACTCCAAAACCCCTTCAACAAGTCCATTTGAATTCCAACATCTGGTTTCATTCCCAACTTTGCTGCTTGTTTGCTATTAGTTTTACAACTATCGTGTCTGGGACTGAAGGAATCTATGAAACAGCAGCAAGCACAGGGTAAAACTCCTGAAAAGCTCTAGGTGAGGCTGAGCACATCTGCATCTATTTGTCCATGTATTTTCTTGGCTCCCATTCATCTAGTTAAAGAACCGCTGTTTTTCTTCTTACCATAAACTGAAGATAACACAAGAAACCAGCCTTGCCTTCTCTCAACAGGCATTTTAAGTGTTGAAAAAAAAATAAATCATAAGCTTCAAAAATTCAGCCCACCTGCACTGCCTTAGGGAAGATGATTAGGTCCCTGGCCTAGGAAGGCAAACCCTTTTCTGCTCAAGTTTACAAAGTTCCAGCTGATTTTCCCCTTCCTCATGCTCCCATGATGGTGTCACCACCGCAGTGGTACAAACATCATGTCCCAGCTGCTTTCTCTGCCCAGCAAACCCTTCATTAGTCACCATTCCCTGGGGTTCCCTTCGGCATACCTTGTCCTGGCATGAAGTCAACATCCTAATCCTCTTTCAACCCTAAGCTAATGACTCCCACGACACACAGGATACTTTTCAAGGAGTGAAGTGATTTGACCTAAACCACCCAGATGGGGAGTGGCTGTGTTAGGGCTAAACTCCTCTCTAATCCCGCTCCCTCTCTCATTTCTACTAAAAACAAACGCTGGATGGATGTCAACGCCTTCTTAAGGGCGACGTATGTTTGCAGTGAGTTTACCCGTTCAGACATTTAGCAAAAGGAGCCTCTCATCTTCACAGGGAAATTGCTGTAACAACTGTCACCAGTGGTCTTCCATTGTCATTAAAGTCTACCCTTGCTTTTGGGATGATCTCATTTTGCAATGTTCTATTGATACACTAATCCAACATCATTAAGTCAAATTGGCACGATTTTGTCTTGATTAGATGAGTTTGTGGGCAGACTCTCAGAAATCAGAGGTAATGCTACAAATTTCTGCAAGTCCCGTTTGATGGCAAAGCAGAAATCATGGTCGCGATGAGATCTGCTTGGGGTCAAAGCAGTGTCGTGATGGTTGAGATCTTGGTCCAAAGACAGAACACACAAGGAAGAAACCTCTGGTGCACTGAGGATGGGAGAAGCAAACAGTGTAAGTGATACTTCGTGCTGGGTAAGAACTGGAGGACAAAGCCATTTGCCCTCAGGATGAAATTCAAGGGGACAACTTTTTGCTCTCTGCCATGTTTTCCTAAACTTCTATTAAGAAACATATCCCAAACGAAAAGCACTATAATGCAATCACAGAGGTCTCTGGGGCATAGAGCACCTTATCGCATGTGTGGCATCGTCAGTGACATTTGTTAGCGGTTCATCCTGCTACTTTACCACAGGAAGGAATTTGTATTAAGTGTTTTTCCACAGGGAAAGTGCCATTGATGAGAATGAGATGAAGACTGGTAAAATTCAAAATAAGGGGGAATTCTTCTGTCTGGCAACAAATGTTTTCTTTAAATACTGAGATCTACAAGAGATACAACTAGGGATATTTTTCCCAGAAGAAGAGCTAGGGAGCAGTGATTACAGTATTTGTTAATTTAAGATGCCAAACCTCAACCATACAACCTACCCTTGCTGGGGTTGCTTTCTGCCAAGAAGCTACATCTACTTGGAGGTGTGTTGTCAGCAGAGACACATGCCATTTCTTCTCACCCAGTCTGGCTACTCTTGTATGATTTCATAACCTAACTGACTGCTTTTTTAATGAGTAGCATATATCTGCCTGACTTGCAAATAATGTGCTTGAAGAACCCATTACTCAGCTATAATGCATTTCTGAGCCGAAAGCTAACAGCATGAGGAGCGGTCTTATGAAAGCAGAATCTCCCAGCTTCATCACCTTCCTTCAGTGTTGTGATCAGTCACTAAGTATTTGTCTGGATAAGGCAATTACACCTTTGAGGTCTGTGTTTTAAGGGTAGGCTGAAACTAAAAAGAGGCAATGAGATAAACAGGTATGTATCTGGGAGCAATTTCACAATATAAATAAAAAAAATAAAGAGCTCGATGATTTGGAGTACTGACAACAGCAATTGCCAGCCAGTTATATCTCTGATAAATTAGCATGACAATAAACCCCCCCGACCACACGTGCTTCTGAGAAGCGGCCTCGTGACGTACACTTCCTTTGGGAAGGCTTTATTGTAGTGTATCAAGAAAAGATCCGATTCATTCTGCTGAGCACCAATGACTCCTGCATGGCTACATAATACTCTGTACAAGCCCAGGCTGCAAGGGAAAACTCCCCAGCACTGACACAAGAAAGAAGAAGTGACACAAAGAATTGAAGGCTGCCACTGAACTAGTACACAAAACATGCTACCCAAAGCTTAGACACCAACATGAAGAATGTGCACTGCAATAATAATAAACAATAAATCTGTTCTCTGGAATTACTGCCATATCAGAGTTCTAGATGCTGCTTTACAGGAAGTGAATTTCAGAAATATTTCAAATAGTGAGCTTGGATTCATAGCAGTTGCTTGTCTCTGCTTTAAACTAATACTTTATTTGGGCTTCCCTAACATTTTGCCTCAGAGCAATCCTAAAGTTCTTCAAGAGAAGATAATCCAGCCGAAATTTTGCTTTGTGCAGCATCCCATTGCAAATAAACAATTCTTTCTTATGGAGAGGTCAGACCATTGTATTCCAAAACCTTTTAGCCCTAAATCCTTATGTATTTTAAATCAGTGACAGGATCACCTCCTTTCCTGCCCCCCCCCCTTCATACCCTAACATAGAATGATGCCTTAATATTACTTTCCTACTTCAGTCACTATCTTAATTGGACCATTTAATCCCTTCTCCTTTTAAAATCTAGCCTAGACAATGTCATGTCTCCAAGAATTCGGCCAGAGATAAAGACTTGGACTGTATGGACAGAGCCGGCAGAGCAGGAGGCTCCCAGAAGAAAGGAGCCCTGCCAGGTACTGACTTACAGCCACTCCCATCCTACTGAAGTGTCAGTCTGCCTCAGCACTGAAATAGCTTCTTTCTGAAAACAGCTTTCTAATCCACCTTTAAATCTTTCTACGTATTTACTAATGATCTCCTGACTAATGTTTACTGGTCATCTCCTGACACATAAACTTTCTAAAACTCCCGAACTCGATGACAAAAGGATTTGCTGCACCCACCACTGCCCCCTCCCCCCAAATCAATCCTTTCCGCTGTCCCCAGTTACTCTACTATCACATATCAGAACAAATCCTCTGCCATCACCCCATTCTGCATTTAGACTGAAGAAACACGTCCCAGCGTTAAAGCAGTGAAATAGTTTTACAACTTCATGATTTATATAATGCCAGGGGTTTTTTTAAATTGTTTAAATATTTTGTTTGTTTGTTCAGTGCTGGGGAAGCAAGAGGCACTGTATCATTTTCTCATAGCAAAGAAGAAAACAGCAACTGAAAAAGTTCAGCTGCTTCCATTTAACAGCTGCCTCAACAGGTGGAATACAAAGATCAGATTAGCTCCATGCTTCAGTAGCAAGTTCACCTATGATTTAATTCCAAGCTGGAGCAACAAACCCATTTCTCGTTCATTCAATTTATCCCTTTATTCCCCTTCTCCGAGTTACCTGGTGACGTTTTCTATTAGCTCCTGTCGCACAGGCACCAGATGTCTACGCTGTCCCCCAAATCCCACCGCTCTCCCCCATCACCACTCATCCGCGGGGAATGCCAGTTCCGCTTCCCAGCCGATGGCAGCAAGCAAAACTCATCATGAGTTCCAGTACTGCTTAAATGCACTGGAAAACACCACTGGCTGCTCTGCCCGACAAAAAAGCTTTGCAGCCCGGAAAAGGCGGTGGGGGTAGGGCTCGCTGGCTTTTTTAAATGACCTAATACCGCCAATTAGGAAGTGGCTTTGCGCAGTACAGAAGGACACTGGCAGCTGCTTCAAGTAGACGAGCAAAGAAAATGCCCCGTTGTACCCTCTGACTCCACGTTAGCAAAAATAAAGGGGAGAAGTGAATGAACAGCACTAAGCAAATAAACCCTCAGGCCCACATGAAAGCATATAACTTGAGGATACGGTAATCCAAGTAGTTCCCTCCCATTCACTCCTTCTCCAGGGAGGATTCACGTGCTAGAAATTCTTCTGCACAAATTCATAGGAGATTATGTCCTGTCCTTACCTCCAGTGCCAGCCAAGCAACATGCATCTGAACTGAAAGTTTTAATATGTAACATCAGATTTCTTCTTTCTCAGAAGAACAACCCCAAACACTTACACTTCCTCTGCAAGGCAGGCCTCCTGCTCTTATTTCCATTCCTTTGCTGATGAGACACTGGAGGCAAACCTACAAAGACAAAACTAAAAAGCAGGAAACCAGCTGATTTTTCCTACCTGTAACAGGCTCAGCTCGTTGCACTGCCAGGCTGACATTCCTCCTCTTTGTTGAGGAATTTAAATCCATTTCTCCATTAAGGCTGGCTCCCACATTCACTGCAGCCTGAGGCTCAAGCCCCACTTTTTCTGCAGCTGGTAATTCAAGGGAACAAGGTGTCTCTGCTGCAAAAACCACCGCATCAAAACTTTTTACCATTTTAGGAACTTTATCCAGAGAGGAGCCATCATCTGCCGAAACCAAACTCTTTACTCCCACATTTTCCAGTGACTCAACAGCATGTAAACGGCACGAACATGGCGAGAAGGGCATTTCGGGTACGGCTTGGCTTTGCTTTCCATCGGGCTCAGCCAAGACCTCCCCCTGAGCTGCTTTCGCAGAGGGACCAGCATCACTCTCGGCAGCCAGACAAACGGTGTCAGTGCTGGAGTCGCTGTCGCACGTGGGTTCTTCTGCGATGGGCTGAAGCGCTGCCCGGGGAAGCACGCTTTCCATATCCTGCTGCTCTTCTGGATATGCTGCAACGGGGGTTACTGCCACTGGCCTTAACACTTCCTTACCCTCACAGGCATCGCTCAGGGCTCCCATTTCTGAAGCATCCTTTAATTCAGGTGTGCTGCTGCGTGGGGAGATTCGCTGTTGGGTTTGACTGGGATCATGTTCTTGGTTCAGCCCTGCAACCAGACAAGGGTTGCTCTCTATACCCGGTGACTGGCCTGTCGATATGGGTCCGTGCATGGTGCTTTCTCCTGCACCCACTGCCCTGGTCTCACATGCTTCTTCGGCAGCAACTGTCCCTTTCAGCCCAGCATCCATATTGCTGCCGCCTGCTGAAGGCCCCCCCTGAGTGCAGGCAGAGGGTTTCACAACAGAGTCAAGAAGTTCCTCCAACAAAACTTGCTCCCTGCCACTTGCACAAGGCTCCTGGTCAGGCTCAGCTTTGCCTCCTTCAGCCTGCTGCGAGAGGCTCTGCTCCAGAGAGCCCTCGTCCCCTGCATGGTCCCCAGGCCAGCCGGCTCTGGTAGCTACCCTGCCATGCTCCCCGCCGCACTGCCAGGCAAGCTCTGCCGAGCCTGCCGCCGCCGCCACCACTTCCTGGTTTTGTTTAGGTTCATTATGAATTACAGAGGGTGTGCCTATTAAATTATCCTCCACACAGTCTGCGCCCTTGGCACACGGAGCTAATCCAGGGTCATTACCTTGCAGAGCTGCCTGCTGCCCGGGAGGTGCCACTGCAGCATCTCCCTCCTGACTCACAACCCGTCCTTCTCCTCTGGGTAGGGGACCGAGTGATTTCACCTCACCGCTCGGCCCCTCCTGCTCTGAAGCACTTTCTGCTATCTCTGCTTCGGTTTGTGCAGGCTCTTTTACTGCCAGGCATGTGCTCACATCCTCCGGAGGGAGCGATGCAGGCTCACTTTTGCTCTCTTGAGCAGCATCCGGTTTTAAGCTGTCACCCATTTCATCGTTAACAACAGTTTGATCAGCAGAAGGGCAACAGTTAGCAACTTCCTGAGCTCCATCTGCAGAATGTGCGCTTCCTCCATCTCTGTTGCTGCTGGTATCAGTTCCTATTGGCTCCCCTTCACGGGCTTCGCTGCCCCCCATTGCTTCAGCCACACGTTCAGTGATCTTACCGCTCCCCTGGCAACATGCAGGTTCTGCACTGCTTTGATTAGATCCACCATCATCATCGTTTTCAGGTTTAGCATCAGTGCCATCAGTTTCCACATCGTCTTCCAGTAAGGGTGAGCTGGATTCCCCATCTGTGCAACCTGCTTCCACCTGCCCTTCTCGTTCCCCGCTGCCATGGATTTCCAAACCAGGACCAGGTTTTGATGCACACGCGGGAACCTCCACTCCATTCACTGCTGGCAACGCTGCCCCGGCACTTGCAGTGACATGGGCATCGCCTTGGCTTTCCAAGAAGCCACTGTTTACCTGATCAGTGCATGAGTCCACTACAGTCTCTTTGTTATCGCTAGTCTTGCAAAGGTCAACAGAGACATCACTAGTTCCACTGTCTGCATTCGTACTGTCACGTGCCGGTACCACTCCCACATTTGCACCCTTTCCATCTGCACGCTCAGTGCCATTAAAATCACTGAGTAAGGGCTGAGCAGCACTGGTTGACTCTTCCTTAGCTGGTGATTGCTCTTCTAGGTTTGCAGTCCTCCTTTCACTGGCCTCAGCCATCCCATCCTCTACCTGCTGCTGGCCTGCAGCCCTCTCAGCCGCCCCTGCACAGTTCCTGCATTCAGTTTGGCCCATAGCCACATCCACGCCCTCCAAGGAAGCTGGGACTTCGCCTGCAGTTTCAACCACAGTAACAGTGCTGTCAGCTGCACGCTCCTCGGCAGCTTGCGCTTCCTGATGGGGACTATCTTTACTGCACAGGCTGGCTAGATCCAAACCGACTCCAGCAGATGTCATTCCAGCTTCCTCATTTGTATTTCCACAGGATGGAAGATTTACGGCACCGTTTACACTTGCATACAGGCTCACTGAGCAGTCCTCCTCATCTGATATAGTCCCAGAGCCTTGGGCAGAGGTTGGCCCCTCCTCTTCCTTTTTACTCAACGTCACTGTGTTTTTACTTTCACAGAGGCACTCTGGGCTCCTTGCATCCCCCAGGCTCAGCAAGTCATTTGGTGCCTCATTAAAAGCTCCCAAACTCCTGCTGCTGCATTTGTCCTCCCGGTGGGTTTGGTCTGAGAGCTGCCCGATGTCCAGGTGAACGAGATCAGATGGACTTTCCTGCATTCCTTCTCTTGCCATTTCTTCTAGGCTCTGAGAAGTAGTGGCCAGGTGACCATCCGGCTCTGCTCCTTTAGCACAGCTGTCTCCAGAGTCTCCCAGTACAGGCTCTGTCTGCTGCCTTAAACTCTGTAACATGGGGAAAAAAAAAAAAAAAGAAAAAGAAAAAAAAATATATTATTTTGCTCTGTCACACATTTACACTGTATCCACCATCTACAAGATCTGTATCTACATAATCCTATTTGATGTGACGACTCCTCCCTCTGTACCTCTACCTGGTGCCCCTCGGGACAGAGTTACAAACATACTTCAGTGGGTATTTTAGGTATTGGTTTTGTTACGTGGTAATACTGAAATTATTAGAATGACAGAGATGTTGGTCGGAAAGAGCATCTGGAGGACATCTAGTCCAACCTCCTGCCTGAAGCTGGACTATCGCCAATGCAACATGAGGTCAACCATGACTTCATCTTGCCAAGTCCCTAAAACCTCCAATGATGGAGTACCCGCCACCTCTCTGGACAATCTGTTCCCATGCCACACGACCCTCCCATGAAGAAATTTTTCCTAACAGCCAGCCTGACCACCCCGAAGCTGAAATTTACCCCTCTACCCCCTTGTTACACCATCTGCCACCACTGAGAAGAACTGTAATCTTTGTAATTGCTCTTCAAGCAGCTGTAGCCATATTTCTTGAGTACACTTAAATTCAAGATAAGTAAACAGCAGAATTCAGTCTACCAAATAATGCAAATATATACCAGCCTAGTCCCAAAGGGCTTGAGCAAATGCTACCTAAAAGCAACTTCAGATCCCTGCCCGATGGCACTCCCCAGTTCTCAACAGCATTGCTCAATTTTCTCTGTATTAACAGAAACACTACTTCAGACCTGGGAATTGGCTGACGATGTCCAAACACCACCACTTGTCTCCTACTCCTAGGACTGAACTAATCATCTAATCTATTTCTGAGAATTGCATGCATAATTAAATATCTGAAATTTACTTCCTAAATGGAAATAAAAATTTGAAAATGATGACATACTATTAAAATTAATATGTGCATTACCATGGAGCAGTAGCAATGTACTCAATTCCTCTAATCTGCATTTTCCTTCCAGAGCATCTGCTTTGTCAAGGATCCCTGAAGCTTTTATAGTTTGATATGCTCAAACCTTTACTTAAAAAGAACTGTCTTTTTCAATATCTTCTTTTTTATTCTCTTTGCTGCATATCAATGTTCACATCTTAGAAAAATCAACTTGTTAAATTAATGGGCAACCTCAGTCCTACAATGTACACCTCACAGAGCTCCCTTGATTTTCTGTGGCAGGCTTGGGGTTTTGCACCGTAAGCTTTCAGAGGTCACGTTGGTTTCTCAGTAAGTGCCTGTGACTCTCCACAAAACTCTAATAACTTCTTCAAAAATGTTATTTTTTGCATTTATTTGTAAAAATACTCCCCAAAATACATGCATCCTGGAAGCCTAACTTAAACAGGTCCCTGCAAAATTTGTTTAAGACTAGTTCTCAGAGAAATAGAATTTCATACCAAAAATGTCAGCTTAAACGCCCCTTTTCTCCCTGAATATTAAAACGGCCAATATATTAATTGACGCATCGCAGGGAACTTCTGGGTATTGCATATACAAATAGTGGCTAAAACCATCACTGCTACGTTGAGGATATTGCATTTACCCTTCTTTCCGCATTCTGAGGTTTGCAAACAATGAGCACCGCCACCGAATCACAGACCATTAAACGTATTTCTGGTGTTTGCCATGAATCTCCTATTTAAAATAATCCTGCTACCCAGCCCCCGTATATGCGGTCACCAATGCCAAAGCTCCCTGCTTTTGAGGTATCCCAATATTAGGTTAGCATAGGAGGCAGTCAGCATGGTATCTCCATCCATCGCGCAGCACCAGGGATGGGACGCAGGGCTCTACGTGAAGCGGTACCCACAGGCTGCAGCTATTTTTTACAAGGGAAAAAAAACAGGATCAAACAACGTGCCAGCTGTGTGGTGGCTATAACCCCGCAGCAGAGCACAGAGACCACACTGCTGGTTCCCAGCCAGGATGGACAGACACGACAACACAATCAGGACAGATAGACACAGACAACAGCGGCGCTTGCTTCGGAACAAGCAAGCTTTTTACAAGGAGCGGCCATGGCAGCCCCAGCATCCTCACAGTGAAGTCACTCTGCCGATAGCCTGAAAAATAGAGCCGTCTCCAAAGGAAGCCAACTGGCTTTTAACTGACCCGAAATGAACCTAAATGAAATAATTACAGGGCTGCTTTCCAAATTCAAATCAGATTAGATGTGAAGTGAAACAGTGCTGGAAAGAAAAAGTCTAAACATAGTTTTTTCTGATTTCATTGTCAGGCAAAATGTACCCATCTGGCATTTGCAAAAGCAAACAAGAAGTGAGCTGCATACACCAGCCGTGCTTTAGTGTCTTTCAATAGAAAGGGGAAGCAATTTCACAGTTAGCCTGGGTTTGCCACTCATGCCACCAGTTCCTGCTGAGATCGGGAGTAACTAACATCTCAAGCGCCCAGGGAAGGGTGAAAATGGCTCAGGGTGGCCCATACCTCTGAACAACCTCCCAGCCCACTGCCTGCAGACAATGATTCTCCCCTTTCCTTACGTAAAGGAACAAAAATACACTGTTATTTAGACCCCAGACCTCTGTAACAGCAGATGTATGAGCTGATGAAGGAACACCCACAAGTGATGCCAGCTGTGCAAGATGCACGGGTGGTTCTGAGAAGCAGCACAGAAGTGTCCTGCTGTTTCACCTTCCCATCCCAACCGAGTCCCTGTGGCACCTATTTTAAACTGGTGAGAGGAAGCCCTTCCAAAGCCCCACTGCACCTGCACTCTAACCGCCATGGGGTCCAAGAGGAGCACCGTGAGGGGACCTCTATGGACACACACCCCGTGTGGCCAGGGCAGGCTCATCCTGAGTCCTACACCGAGGTGCTAAGGAAACGTCTATTTGCTCCACCACCTGCCCCAGAGACTTTCCCCTCAGTCTCCTCTCTGACCCTGAACTTTACATCTGAACAGACGTACCCACCATGCATGGCCCCCACAGATCCAGCCCCGCTCCAGAGCCTGCCCTATGCTGCCTGAAGGCTGCCAGACACCCTGGAGGGACACTCCACCTCCAGGGAGCTTTCCCTGCCCATCCAAGCAGGTCCCAACCTAATGGAGAACGCAGGAGCTGGGAGCAGAGAGAGCCCACGAGGCCACGCAGAGCCAGCGTTGCACAATCCCAAACCTGCTTCTCTTCTGAGAGAGAAAATTTGCTGCCTAGTACAGCTTTATCAGATCTCCCTGTGCGCTCAAATGAGAAGAAAATAGGCAGGTGTCCACCTGGATGTTTGCTAATGACATCCAGAGAAAACGTTGAGGTAAATAAACCTCCACACATGAACAGTGCCTACGTGGGGAAGTCCTCCACAGGTGCCAGGCTGCAACCAGCCAGCTCCACTTCTCTGTCATCATCTCAGTTGTTTCCTTACCATGTGCTGGTGGTTCTGCATGTGCATCTGAAGGTGCCGTATGTCACTCTCCAAGCTGGCCGCTACCCCTTCCTTAGCTTCAGCTGTCAGCATGTAAACATCGAGCCCACGGTGGTGCTTCACGCTGTAGTCCCCCGAGTGCACGGTGTGAGACAAGGTGCTCCAGGAGTCCGGTTCTCTGGCTTCCTCTCTGCAATAAAACCAGGGCGGGTTAATCTGCAGGCAAGGAGGGATGCTGCATTGCAGGACACATGTGCTGTTCTTCACTCTGGACAGTCATCTAATCAACGGCCCGAACGAAACAGAGCACCGGCTCCAGGGCCAGACAGACAAATACACACGCACACTTCTCGGTCTTGAAAATTAATGTGATTTAGAGTTAATGCCAGCCACAAGCTTTATTTCGCAAGGTCTTTCTCAGATAGAGAGACCTGCTTTTTTCCCCAGACTATGAGAGACTAGCAGCAATGGGCACAACAACCGCTTTTTAAAATAGAATTTATTGCAGGTGTAGATCACCAAAGCAGCTGTTGCAGAAAAACAGGCACCTGAAAGACAGACTGCAGAGGGACAAGTTAGAAGGAATGGGGATTATCACGATACTGATGCTACAACTTCTACACTAAAGCCAGCACGCCACTTCACAAACACCCAACAGACATCAAATTGTAGCAATTTTTTCACTCCTGAAATGAATTTAAGTTTGCCCTGTGAAACTGCTTCTGGGCAAGACGTTCTCAGTGTTGTGAGACAACTGTCCTTCAGCAGCAGTATCACAGATTTTCTTTTTACCAATCAAAAGAAAAGGAAAAACAGATGCTGTTGTAGATCAGAATGAAAAAAATAACTCAGCAGTTACATATATTTAATACAAATTTCTATTCAATCATCTCCTTTTGAATGTCAAACCCTGATTCTGCACAGGCTTGTGACTCAAAGCAGTAACTCTTCAGGTCTCACCAAGCTGCACAGAGGCTACATTGCCCCTTTAAGGGGGTGAGGAAACATTTGTCTTCTTGAGGTGTTCAACTAAAGCTTCAGATTTAGAGATTTCATTCTTAATCACAACTGATTCAGGAAACCCAAAATCTGTTTTAATTGTCCCGGGACAGAGTGACTCACGCAGCACCCTCCTGAGCGCCACATCCCCCGGGAGAGACATGGAGCCAAGCAGGAACGTTATGACAACGGGGGCTTTGGCTGACCTGCTCAGGGGGGTGAAAAATGGAAATTTCTCTGTTTTCCTTTCACTAGGGCTGCATGTACCCAGTGTCAGCCCAAGCTGAGAGCGTGTCCTCTCCCTGTTGTGGAGACCAGCCCCAGCCACAACAGGCATCCCCAGATCTCCCTCTGCAGCACAGCTACAGATTACCCTAGAAGGGGCCTGGGACAGAGATTGTATGCAAATAATTAAGGAATTCAAGAAGGTATGTATACAGAAATGTATACCATCAACCAGGTAAAATTACACACAGCTTTCAGCATCTTTGCTGACTGGTTTTTTACTTTAAAAGTAGCAAGCCTTTCTAATGGGCAACTCCCTGGGCTCAGGCAAACCACAGGGCTACCTCTCTGGGAAGCCAGGCAATTTAGAAAGCAAAGTCATAACAAGCAAACGATACCACGACTGGCAACAGGAATGGGCAGAGCAAGGTAGGGAAAAGGTCAGACGATTCATCACATGGCAGAAAAACCTGTGCAGATGGCAGTGGTTGCAGCGGCTGTCCCCACTCTGCCCCGGCACAACCACCCACCCCCTCCTGTGACTCATTTTGGGCTGAATCTGCAAGAAAATTCAGACAAAGCAAAACTACATCTTCCACCATTTAAATCAACTGACTTTAGTAGAATTAGTCCTGATTTAAGCAGAATCAATATGTCTACTGAGAAACAGAAGGAAGCGGCCAGTTTTTGGTGATTAGTATAAATCCATGGAGGCACTGAACGTCAACTGAGCCATTACAAGCGACTAAAGAAATGACCTTCCTCTTTATCAAGGAAACACAGACATTTCTGTCTGGAGTATTTTTCTTTTCAGCTGTCATATATGAGAAACTACTGTACTCAGGGCCACCCTCAGAGTACAACGAGGCAGTCAGCACAAAACCCACGTTCACCCACTCACAGGGACAACATCAGCTGGATTAAAGAACCTAGCATGACGAGTCTGCTCCACTTTCTCATCAGCTTCAAGTACACTTAATGAGCATCTTCAAATCAGCACCCACAAAGCAGCCTGTGCGACTTGAGCCTTAAAGGACCCTCATAGACTTCAAAAGCTTCAAAATCTGGAGCGAGATGACAGGCATGGTCCCCTGCAATACCGTGAGTGCATCCACCCCTCTTGCAATTCGCCACCTTCACACGGCCCAGATGGATCAAATAATCACTTCTGCTTACAAAGCCAGCAATTTCTTTTCATATTCAAGCTGCAGATCTGTGTTACACTCTATAAAGGGCTTTAAACCTTTTGAAAAACCAAGATCTTTTTCCCATCCAGCCAACTACAAACAACTCCAAGCTCTCATTTTTAGCAGCAGTCACCTACGTTGCACAAAATTAAGCAGTAAGGTAGTGGATGGCTCAATCTATTGACACCCTCAAATCATCCCTTTCATGCACTGCTGCATCCCAGCGCTGACAACCTGCAGCAGAAAGGACAAATGGGTATTCACAAGTGTTAACTTATTTGCACACCACTATTTTTGTTGTTCAGGCAATCACTTCCAAGGGCACACAGATCACACGAGAAGATGCTCCTGCATCTTCGGATGCTCCGTCTTCATACGTTGAGTGTAACTGTTTGTGTCTCTCCCGCGCGTCTCGCTGCAAGCCCTGGGGGTTTTATTGAGAGATTTTGAAAACACACTTTCTTCCAGGGAAAAAAAGCTTTGCAGTCATGTATTTTGTACTCCCTGGTTGTGAAAGACGCTTATTTTGTGCAGACTGGGAATTTCTGCAGTAATTGTATACAAGTGCATACCCAAGCTGGTCTACTAGGAGATAAAACCAGATATGCAAATATTTACTGAAGATTTATTAACAAAAACATACATAGAAACTCCAGCATTCAAGAATTCTGAAAATCTGCTTCTGTTCAGCACAAAAATTCAGTTTGCTGCAGTTTGCTAGCAACAAGGGAAATCTGTCTTCTAATGAGGTTTAACCATCCTTTGTCAATTCTTTCTTATCTTCCCTTTTCAACAGCTTCCCATCAAAATATGTAAAAGATACCAGTGAACCGAAAATTTCATTGCCATAACCTTCAAGCCCAACTTCTGCAGAAGAAAGTATCTTGCTTGGTTAAAAAAGCAAGGACTGACTGGTAAGGTTGAAAGCATTCACTAGCTCCACCCTCAGCACAACCATGCTGTGTCCCACTGAAAAAGCCTGGAAGAAGTCCTCCAGCTCTGGTCCCTACTGCTTCTGCTGCAGTCTTCTGTCCCATGGATATAAATCCAGAAGGGAAATTGCTGGCTTCAGGAAAGGACAGACTTACCAGCTGGCCCTTCACTGCAGAAAGATGGCTCAAAGAAAGATGCTGACCCCAAATAGGGCGAGAGGAGAAGCAAACAAGCCTCCAAAATACTCTCAAGCCATGCCCTGCCCGATGCGGGAGCTGATTAGATTTCTTAAACCACAGCATCACCTCCTGCCCATTTGGCACATAAGACAAGCCAATAGGTAGTGTTCTTTAACCTCCCAGCATCGCCCAAGCAGATGGCCCTGGTGAAGGAGAAGCCGTACCATACCCGTGTGCTAAATCTCTTCTCGTCTCGTGGGGGAGCAGATAGGATGGCCCCGGGCCAGCGACTGGCGGAAAGAGGGAGAGGAAAGCCTGCACCAACACAGCACGGCTCCCGGCTTCCTGCAGATAGGGGCGAAATATTTTTAAGAAGGAAGATAAGTGAGAAAGGGAGAACAAAAAACCCAAGTCAAAGCTTTGCCTGCCCTCGAAAGTTGCAGAAATGGTGCTCGGTGACAAGGGTTTCAAATTCAGCAGTGCCAGTGCTCCCAGCAGGCATGTTTTCCAGTACAGAGATAACGGGTTTTGAACGGAGGGGAGAGGAAGAGGAGGGGGAAGAGATCAGAAGAGGAACAAAAAAGCCTCAGTGGGTTAAGCAGAACCTCGTGTTAGGAAGATTTATCCCAGAGTTTTACAAATGGGCAAGGAAGGCGGTGTGGGAACTCAAGGTGTTATTTCCTGGGGATATCCCCTCCAGATTTCTGAGCTGGACTTTGGCTGAAAAAAACCAAACTCCGAAGCATTGCCAGCTCTTACGATCTTACTGCAAGCCTGACAACAGCTGCAGTTTTATTCTGAAAGCATCAGTCCCTAGATTCGTATCATAAAGAGAAAAAAAAAAACACCAAACTACTTTTTTTTTTCTTCTTCTTAAATTAAACAAAGCCTGTAGTATTATAGTTACAGTGAAAAGTGAGGAAATGCTAGAATTTAGATGCTCTTATCTGTGAGGCAAATAAAAACTAAACTGAATTTGAAACTTACACCCTTATTAAAATTCTGAACTATTACTGTTGCTATAATACCACACTGAAAATACTAGATCAGACAGACTGTGATCTGGGATAAACAAGGAATAGTGCCTACTGGGACAGGATGCTGGGCTTGGTGGCGATTGCACAACACATCTGTAGCACAAGCAATTTAAATAAAACCAACAATCCCTCCTGTGAAAACGCAGCACCAGACTTAATGCAGTCACCAGCATCTAAAACCAAGACTTCTTAGAAATTTGACAAAATAGAACTTCAACACTATTTGCAGAAATGTTGGGGTAACAGAGGCTTTGTATATGTATGATCAACTTTGCATCCACAATCTTTAGTGATACAAAACGCTAGTGCACACAAACACTGTCTTGCTCCTATGCATTTTTGTAACCATCAATATGCATTGTATATGACACTTGGAAAACATCTGCAACTAGTATGTGCAGAATAGGTAAAAAAAAAAATAAAAAATCAACCATTCATAAATTTGAAAGATACTTAACAAACCATTCATACTTCAGGTGTTTCCAACTGTTCCAAAAGGCCCAGGAAAGTAGAAAAAAAAATGTTTCTTATATAAGAAAATTTTATAGATCATTGACTAATTTGAATACTTTTGATGTTGAAGGAAAGAGCTAAAGTTCATCTGATGTAGAAATGATGACTAATCCCTTATAGTGCTTCACACAACCATGAAGTGCAGTGGGTTCGGACACTGAACTGAATTCAGGATTGCATAACCTACCCTTCAGAATCAGATTAAATATTTAGGATCTGGATTCAAAATATTTAATATTAACTTCTCAGTCCATTGATCAACACACTGTACAGCAGGACATCATATAAGAGACAAAAGCTGGCTTGGTCCTTCAACAGCGGTTTGCAGATGCCCATATCTTAAGAGAGCACCTCCAGTATTTCCTACCACAAAGGGTCTGCGCTCTTAAATCCGAGGATTTCTTAGGCCCAATGTTAATTATGCATTAAAAAAAAACCAAACAAAAAAAACACACAAAAAAAATCCCACCAAAAAAACCCCAGCTACAAACTGTCATCAACTATATTTGCCAAAAAGTACAATGTGCATTCCATAAGAATAACTGTCTGTTATTAAATGCACTTTTCCATTTGTTTTATTTTCATAGTTCTAACAAGAAAGACACCCTGCCTGGGATGTGGCGCTGCAGGTCCAACACAGAACTCAGCGTCAACCTGGAGTCACATCAGTAAACAAAAAAAATTTAAGGTGAATTTATGAAATGCACTCAGGGCGAAGACAGATGCCATCTGTTGCATTTTAAACCAAAAAAAGCACAGTCACGGAGACTACTTCATCAAGCAATGTTTTCTTCACAGCTAAAAACAGCATCTTATATCAGGACAAGTGATATGGAAGGAAGACTTGTCTCTGCAGAACATCTCTGCATGCTGCAAGCAAGTGTGACCACAGGCTGTAACACAACCCAAAGATGAAGCCATTGCTTTGGCTGCCTCTGACACAGCAGGTTACAAAGTCTTCTCCTGCAAGAATCTGTTCAAACTTCAGTCCCCACCATGAATGTCACTACTTCTACCAGATCTGCTCCAGAGACTAAATAAGAGTATCCTAACTGGGTACCCAGCTGACCCATGCCTGAAGCCAAAAACCCAGCAGTTCTCGGAAATCACTTATCTGCATTTTCTAAATTTATCTTGAAATGGAGCTGGTCTATCACAATCACTTAACAATCACACAAAGCTTATTATAGGGGCTTATGGCCCCTGTAATTTTGGGGATCACCTCCAGATCAAGATTGCTATGGGTGGGAATAATTTTCTTTTCGTATCTTACCACACCTTCCCAAATCTCCTCTTCTTTCTCCTCCTCGGGCCTGTTTACAGGAACATGATCTCCCAGGACCTCCAATTTCCAAGCGGGATATCAGAGATAGTAAAAACCTGTTTCTACCATACAAAGCCACTTCTCTCTCTTCTGTATTCAGAGGAATATACATTCAAAACAAAGGAGAGGAAGGAGCCAACATATGAAAACATAAGTCTTCACAAGGATGTGGGAACACACTAGGAAATCAGTAAAAGCTGGAGCACGCAGTGGTGAGTAGGTGGAAAGGGAGAAACACAAACTCTTCCTGCCCCATCATGTTCACACCTGGTTCCTCTGTCTCCCTGCTCCCAGTCTGCTTCTCTGCTGTGGCCAGAAGAAACCCATGGCACCTCAGCATCCTTCTAAACACAGTGATCAATTAAACAATGGTGTTTCAAACAATAATCTTGAAGTTCAGCAATGCACAGCCACAAAACAAGACCCTGTTGGACCACTGCTCCTCCCACGCTTTTGTAGCTAAATGGCATCCTCTTAACACACGTATCTCTCATCAGGTCCTTTCATTGTCCTTCTGTAATGTCTATGAATCCCACTTTAATTGTTAAACTTGTGCCAGCACTTACAGAGACAAAATCAACTGTTCTCCTCTCCAAGCCATATCTTAAACCTACTGCCGGTTACCCTGAGTAGCAATCAAAAGGACCTGTTGCTTGTTTTAAGTGGAAGAACAGAGGGAAAAACATCAGCATTACTTCAATAAACTCTTCAGCCATTCACTCTGCTTAGCCAGAAATAAAATTAAAAATATGTGTAGCATTATCTGCCCAGTGTGGTGGCAATCTTCTGGACACCAGCATGTCCCCAGCTGTGTCCCGCTTGTGCTCCCTGTACAACAACTACTGGGAGAACTGGCATAACCAAGGGGAGACTTGGAGCCTTACACGCTTAGTTCCCAGCTCGTAATAACAGCAAGGGTGCACACAGGAAAGCGGGGTTCAGCCTATACATTCTCCAGGGTATAAGCACCCTGTTTACATACAGCTGCCACGATCTGGCACTGAAGTCGTAGCCGTCGGCAATGTTTTCAGCCCCAGGAAACCAGTGATTTTGGAAAGCATCTGCACCACAGACAGCTCTTCGCCTACGCAAAGACTGAATTTAATGGAACAACTGAACATCAAAATTCAATGAAAAATGTCCCTCTTTAAATACTGTCTGATTTGGCAGGGCACTGTAAGAAATGCTTGATTTTAAGGCCACGCTTAAACTCTCTGCTGAACATGAATTCTACGTTTCTGAAATTAAACACGTACTTAAAGAACTGGCTAAACTGGGGTGCAAAGAAATGAGGTACCAGACAAATCCTCTTGCAGCTCTGGCTCAGAAAAGCAGAAAAGTGTATTCAATTATAAAAGTAAAGTTACTGAAAAAGCTTCCTCACTTGAGACACACCATGGAGATTACTGCACAGACTTCATCAATTACTTACGTAAAATCAGAACAATAGCAAGTGATAATCACGGACTGCAAAACGTTCATAAAACCCTTCTGCTACCAGTGAGTTATTCCTCATATGTGTTAATTAAATCAGTTTAATTTTGGGAATACAGACTTGTTTCACACACTGAGCCACCTGGCTGTTACTAGGAGATGTGAAGGAAGAGCAATCCCAGAGCTGTGCTGAAGTGCTTTATAGCAATAAGCAAGCAGAGAAACCAGCAAAGGCAAAAACTAGTATTAGAGTAAAAAACTCAGAGGCCATTACGGCCCTACTTTGTAGGGATTGGAGAAATGCAGGAGTTTTTCTTATGGGCTTTACTTTCCTCTTACTCCCCTTTTTCAGGGAACATAAATCGCTCTCAGCTGTGAAGGAACTACCAGCATTTGGCTTCACGGAAAAAAACAATACTTTGGGGTTACTAGACAGAACTCTGTTCTGCAGAAATGAAATCAGAAATTAAATCAGTGCTTGTATGTTTTACAAAAGAACACTTCCGACTTCTCTGAAATTCTGCACACTCGCTATTTCTTGGAGCCATTTTCCTCGCCTGACTTCCAGAGCACTGAAGAACATGGAGCTGACAGGCAGATTATATTACTGCACCGAACTGCATTTGAAAACATCAACTACTGCAAACCGCAGCTGTCCTACTGCAGAGCCCAAGTTCGTGGCACGGAGCATACTACCCTCCTATTCCATAAACTCCGGTGGCTCGTCAAAGCCAGCCCTTCTCTAAGGGCTGCCAACACCCCGCAGCCAGCATTGCCTCATTTCTACACAGGGAAGCAACAGGCTTCAACGAAGGACCCTTCGCTTTGGAATTTGCTCCTACCAGACTCAGAAATTGTTGAACTCAGCGAGGGCTACGGAACCTGCCTAGTTTCCAAAGCTTTTTTGTGCAGGTAAAGATAATTTCTGTAAATTGTATTCAAAATTTGTATTTAAATTTGTATTTTTTAAAAAAAGACACCAAACTCTTAGCCAAGCTGCTAGCAAGCAAACAAGCATGTTGCTAGAGAAAATCTTCCCTCCTCCCCAAAAAAAACCCTCCTGCCCTTATGCACTGTCCTATTCCATGTGCACCACAGGACAATGTTTACTGCACAGTTTTAATTTCAAAGAGCAAACAAGCACCCTCAGGAACAATACACAACCAAGGAATAAACACTGCTGTCGGCATCCTGCTCTCCATCCTTGGTGATCTATGGGTGCTCTATCACAGCTTGGTTTGGTCTCAAAAGCAGCAGCGCATACACCTTCCCTGCCAGAGGATGCAAGAGCCAGTGCACAAGCTTGAGGCTACAGAAAGGAATACTTCAAGGGCTCCAAAATTTAAATTGGAAGCGTCTGTCTTTTTTTTTTTTTTTTTTTTTTAAACATGAAGAACTGCAGCAGCTGAAAAGGGAAAGCTCATCTGACAAATAGAAATTCAAAATGTCACCAGCGTAATTAGTTTTTGAGAAAAATATTTACACTGCAGTTGAATCAAGCTGCTTTGCAGCCGAACCCTGGCAAAACTGCAACAACGGAGAAGGCTTTGTGTCTGCTTTTTAATGATTTGTATCCTAATTACAGCAAAATTTCACCCCTTCCCAATGTTGGCTGGGAGAATCATTGTAAAATGCAGGGTCCTGCAAATTAGCAAGCAAGTGAACAATAAAATCCCCCCAAGGATAATGCATCACAAAACACACTGCATTCATTTATTTGGCGAAGTGCAGTTTAATTACTTGTAAAAATAATGACTCCTTTGTACGGGCTCTCACTAACATGCGTTGCTGCTCTGTATTTTGCTGAGTGGTACAAGTTGCATGCCAAATTTGTGTGCATGGATTATTCAGCGTGCGCAAAAGCAGAGTGCAGAAAAGAGGCTGTACAGTATCCATTGTGTTTTGACAGCACATAAATGATACATACTCTCTTCATGGAATTTGGCTGTTTTTCTATATTTTGAAACTCAATATTTCTCCTCTCAATAGGGATTTTCAAGCCTCGATCCCATTGCATTGCAGAAAGCGCTAAGCACAACAATAATCTCTGCTGGGAAATCAGGATGTGTCCGTTTTGCAGCCACCATCCTCCCGTGGGGAAGGGCCGTGGCATTCCTCATGTGACACGGTGCTCCCACCAGTCCGGCCAGCCCTGAGCTCGTAGCACGGTGCTTCACCACCGTCCCACCCATTGAGAAACTGATCTGTGACTTCCAGCATCCACAGATTTGTTTGCAGGGCCGCATGGAGATAGCAGGGGTTTCAGAGTCACAGGATATGTGGAATGGCTGTCAGATGTTTATACATTATATTTCCACCCAGCAGCCCAAGAGGAAAACTATAATGAACAGTCTAAGGATATACTAAAAAGAACATGGTCATGGATCTTGATGGTAACGTTACTGAAGTTGGTACTGTCTTGGTCTTGCTAGTGTCTTATTTTCAAAGGTGAACGGTAAAGGTCATCAGAGAAACGTCTTGGATTACACCAGCAGCATCCATTAAAGTGAAGGGCACAGGGCAATGCCAGGTAATGCAAGTACCTTTTTTCTTTCTTTCCACTCAGCGAGAATGGCCATTCCACTCCACCAAATACATGAATAACTGTTGTAATAGTTTTGTTTACTTCCCATTCCTTTTTAAATTACCAGCTCTGATCATACTAGAATTGCAGTATTTGCTCTGACCTCTAGAATAAAGTTTTGGCCAACTTAAGCTTCTTGACAGTCTGTAACGTCTGTTAACATGGTTAGTCTCACCTTGGAGAACTTTGCTAGTTATAGAATTTGCACATTCCAGTTTTACAAGATAGCCTGCAAGAGAGTTGTGTGTTTTCACTCTATGACTGTTGAACTCTGAAGAAAAAAGTAACACTGTCATCATCTCTGTATTAATCCCTGCCAAGGGTGGCAGAAGAAAAGGTTAGAGTGTAGCTCCTGTCCCATCCTGCACCTTCTCCTTCACTCTCACTTTGCTAGGGTTGGCTGAATTGTTCAAGATGAAATTTAAATCCAGTCACTCCAGCAACACACATCTTATTTTTTGCCATCTAACACTCCGCCAAACAACTATAGAAAGCAGAATAATTTACAATTCGTGACAGAGAAATGTTGCGTGATACTGTGGACGACACAGCAGACTCCTAAACATGACATTGGTTCACTCAACATAAACCCCAAGTATCTGAAATTCAGAAAAACAAAGTCAGTAACAAAGCTTAAGAGAACCAGGCATCAGAATAACACACATGCAGACCAAATCTTTTCTCCTTCACAAATAGACCCCTCCGGACTTACTTAAGCTCTTTGACTTTATTAGCCTCAGCTTTTAAAGCTAGATCTCCAAACATTTGCTATTCAAAAATAACTCGTCATCTTCTGAAGCATTCCTTGTAAAATACTACAGTAAATGCTCATGCCACTAGTTACTTCCTATGAGTTTGTAAGATCTGGCTGCTTCTCAAGACCACTCAGAAGAGAACTGTTTCTGCTGTTAAATACTTGCATTAATTATTACCTGAATTTTTTACCGATAGTGGTAAGATATCTATTCTCTACAACGTGCTGCCTTCTTTCAATACAATTATCATTATTTCATTTAACCAAAAAACTCCAAATCAATAAAATGATAACACAACAGACAACGACCACCATGAAGCCTGCTAGCTCCCCTCTTTTGGGCAGCTGTGCTTGTTAAAAGAAAAGCTTTTTCACTTGTGTTTGTATAAGGTTTGTCTTAATTAGCCAATACTACAGTGACTCACTTTGGGCTTTAAGAGACAGCTGGTAGCAGAACACTGTGCAACAGAAAAGGAAAACATAACAATACTATTGCATTTGCCCTAAACCCTAAGGACCGGCCCCCATTGTTGCTAGCAAGAAAGGTAAAAGCAAAATTATACAAAAATTGCCTTTAAGGGTAGAGTATAGCTCTTAGACACTATTCAGTGATAACGTACAGCAAAGGCAAGCATGATACAGAATGGAAAACTAGCAGAGGAACCATCGAATCATCCTTACTCTGTCAAAAGCTGGTGCAGCTTCTGGTAGCCCCTCTCCAAGGCCAAGCTCACAGGCGTCGCCCCTTCGTTGTTGTGGATGCTGAGAGCTCCTCTTCCACCAGGCTGCTGGAGCAGAAACCATGTCAGCCGCAGCAGACCCAGCCTCACAGCAAAATGCATCAGTGTTTCCCGAGGGATGTTGTCTGGGGAGAAAGAAAATAAAAGAAATGGGAATTTGTAAGCTGCAGGTTAGGTGAACGCCATATCCCCACCTTCCAGCCACACCACACACAACGGCTGGCATGGAGCTGACAGCCCAAAAGCCAAGGAACCTGCAGCACCTGGAAAAACATGCTGGCTGCCAATATCCAGGAGAGACCAGTACTTTACAGGGAGGGACACACTATGGTGGGACTGGAAGTGCTCAGGACCTCTCAGGGTGAGACTGACAACAGAAGTCAATGTGAAGAAAACACCATTTCATAAACAGCCATGGCAACCCACCAAGTTGCAGCACTTCCACACAGAACCTGGCATGGTCACGTGGGTTTTTCTAGATGTCCAAGCCTTCTCCTCACACACCCAGGACTAGGTTTTAGGAACGGACAATTTTCGTTATTTAACAGGACACTGATTTGTCCCAAGGCATGAAAAAAATCAATTGCATTTGAAGCACAAATCTAAAGCAGTTATAAAAGAGAACAGTTTAACTTCTTGTGTAGACAAAAATAAGTGAAGATTTTGCTTTCCTGTCTTGATTATGCCTCAGACCAGCTTTTCTCAGCTTTATACAGTAGCTCAGTATCATTCTAAGTAGCAGCATTTATAAACTAGCAAGCTCCACTGCTGCTTTTTATGTTTAATAACCGTGACCTTCAAATTTGGTAAAAGTCACTCTTGACCCTAAGCTTTCATCTCAGAAAAATGTCCCCTACTCTAATAGCTGCAGCCCTAGAACGATGCTCTGAAAAGCTTCGACCAGAAATGAGCTCCAGATGCACCACTGAAATACAGTATTTGCAGATCAAAGCCTGTTACTTCTCTATGAAGGGCAAAAGCATTTGGGTTAAAAAAACTACAAGAAATAAAAATTTGTTCTTTTAATTAACAAAGGATTTCAGTATTGACTGGCAGCAACAACACAACAAAAAAGCACCAACTGGGTCTCAGTAAATCGTGCCAATGAGCACACTTGGTATAATACTTTTAATATCATAGCAATGATTTATTGGGTTATTAATTTGGTTGCCAGCCAAACCTATACAGCAGGTTTAAAAATGCAAGTGCATAATGACTTTAGGATTTAATTAAGTATTTTTCCTCAAGAAGTTAAGCCCCAGGAGAAATCACTTCTTCAAAGTGCTGTTGTTTTTCTTGCTTACTTGCTTTCTTAAGGGAGATCGTTAAGACCTTCAGTGAAAAACAAAGCAAAAATGGGGAGTTCTCCCCGCCCGACACACAGTTTTCCCCAACATTTTGGATCAATTCCTGAAGAACTAATCTGTATTCAAGAACCAAAAGCTTTCTGGCACCATCTCTCTTCCGAATTATTCCAAATGAGGTCTCTGGGCTACAAACCAGTCCTTCCCCCCTAACTTCCTCCTGATTACCGTAAAGCAAAACCATGCTGTCCTGAATACATGATCATGTCTGAATGGAGGTTCCAGCTGATCAGAGAAAAAGCGAATAGCTGAGCTCACCCAGAGACAAGTTCTCAGCCTGTGGGAGAGTAATGACAAGGATTTTACTGTTAAGTGCTATGGAGTGTAATGCTTTAGAAATAAACAACGCAACAAGGTAGTTAATCCATAGTTGTCACAGTCTTGGACTTAAAAAAATAATGAAAAATAACACACCATATAGACAGATGTAAAGGAAGGGCTACTAATGAGAAGGAGAAAGTGTTAATACATGTGGGACTTACCCAGAGTGAAAGCAGATGCCCAAGGTTTCACTCAATGAACTTGCACTTGCACAATACTCCTACATTACCTCTACTAACCCTCAGCCGGCATAACTAAAGCAGTACAAGTCTCTTCCTACCGAGGTGTAGGAAGCACAAAAGCACTTCGGTTAGAGCAAGTGACTGCCATCTGAATAAAGAATATGTTGCACTGGTCTCACCACATCTGTTCTAGCATGAGATCTCCTGTTCTAGCCGCTTTGTTGAAAGGAAAAATCATCTTCCTAACTAAAACGGATAGCCTTGCACCAAAATTGAGCAGCGTACACCTGCAAAGCATAAGCATGGGTTCCTGGACCAAAACGCTTCTTCGTCCTTCATCTGAGACCCTTACAGTTAGGTAGAAGCATCTTCTACTCACCAACTCACGGTTCACCAATAAACACACACGTACCAATTGCAAGTTTTACAAGATGCAGGCAAGTACTCATCCTGTCCTGGATCCAGCTGGGTGCCCCTCTCTGTCTCAAATTTCTATAGATGAAATGCCCCCTCCCAAGTGTTCCAAATGCCTATCTGATGTAATGTGCTCATATGACTGCAACTTCTGAAAAATCCCACTTTTTTCCATTCTTTTAAAACAATCTTCATTATCATCAAATTAGTGGACACAGTAGTGCCAGCGTTTGGATGGAGGTGTCTGCAAATGCAACTGAACTGAATGTGGCCCTGCCCCAATGCCTTTGAGCACTGACGACGTGCACAGAAGATCTGTACAAGAAGACATGGCATGTTGCCATCCAGAGCATATTAAACATACAAACACACTATCCAGGCCTATTTGGAAAGATCTGCCTAAAATATAAACTGGCATGAGGCCATCCTAACAGATGGGCACAGATGATGGCAGCAAAGAGACAAAGTACTGTACATACAACAACTGCAGGGGCCCCAGGCAACGGCTTTAGAAGGTTTTGGAGTGTGCAAACCTTGCACAGCCACAGTTGAAAGGCGTGTACCATCTGTGGGCTGGATTAACTACTAATATATAATGAAAAATACATCTGTTGGCATATGATGTTGCTCAGAACAAGACAAGAGCTGGTCTGCATCGAGTATGGGAGTGTTGCTGGATGTAGAGGGGAGGAAGATGGACAGATCCCTCCAATCTTCCTACTTTTAAAGGGATGAAGCTTGGAGCACAAAATGTTGGAAATTCAGTCGATGATTTCAAAGTCTTGTCATGGTGCAAAATGCCCACCCCAGGCACAGAAGAGTAACAAAAGCTTTAACATGCAACAGCCAGAGCTCGTTCTCCTACCACGTATCAAGCATGAGCTCCTCATCTTAAAATGACTGCCCTCTGAATGGCAACAAAAAGCTTCCTGTAAGTAGGAAATTGTAGAAATACAAGACACACGATACTGGAAAGGCCAAGGTTGTTTTGTTCCTGTCTCGTTTCCTAGTAATAAGTAAGAGTTGAAACATATGATTATTGTCCCATAATGGCAGGGCACTCTAATCCAGCTGGCAAAACGTAAGACTTCAAATATATTATTTCTATGTATTTTTCTGAAGCTGTGATACATGAACAGACAGTTTATCTGGGTAACTAAGGACAAAATTTCCATAGAAGACTGTCAAATGTACTTGGCTAATGGTAAAGGATTAAGGTTTAAGGTGCTATTAGCACAAAACAAATAGACATTGAAGAAAAAAAAGTTTGGGTATGACACATCCAAGAACATACAAACTGTTCTCTAAGTAAAAATTTTCATTTTAATCCTGATTAAATAACAGGAAAAAAACCCCCAAACTGTTCCTTTTTTAAAATTGCTCTTTATATAGAGTAACCCACTCCTAACTGCTCAGTTTATCCTCCGTGCCCTGAGACATCTTATCAAGGAACAGACAGCCATGGACTGACTAGCATCTCTTGCTAATCTTCCTGTGATGGTGACCTTCACTTGGTTCTTACCCAAAATCACATACACTCAGCAATTTTGAAATTTAACATCAAAACTAGACTCAAAATCTTGTTTTCTGCTGGAAATGTTCTCACTGCTCAGATCAATCCTTCAGAAACACAGGGAGCAAAAACCAGCAACAAGCTATCACTTATCTCTGAGGTCCTAGAGGAAGGCTCCAGCACACAACAGTACTGAAGAAAGGTCAAGGCAAAGACACTGTGTTTGGAGTTATATGTTCAGTTAATAAAAAGATGTGTGGGTAATTCTTTTTTAATCTTATAAACAAGAAATTTTTCAAAGCACACCAGAGGATCTTCATGTCCCCATTCCCACTAGTATCAAAGGGAACAGAAGCTTTCTCATGCCAATGATTTCTCAGCCACAGACCGAAGAGTACATCCAAGAACTGAGCAGCGCATCTCAGACACTGCCTGAACAAGAATGATTTTCTGCTTCTCATTTTCCACCGCAGAGGACATTACATTTAGGTATGGAAAAGATTTTTTTACATCTTATCAAGGCCTATAGCTGAACAGACAACCTTGCGCTGTTGGCACAGAAAAGATCATGGCAATCTATACCACACAGTCCTTTATCAGAGGGCAGAGAGGAAGGTGAGCAGCAGATTGGGAAAGGAGATGAAACCCTACAAAAATAATACCTGTAACTGTTACACTGAAAGGGTTCAATGAGAAACTATAAAAAGAGCGCATCAGATGAACAGATTAAATCTTCATGTCTGCAAAACATCATCAACTGCTTATCTTTTAACATCCTCCTGTGGAAAAAAATGTTAGCTCCTAATAATCAAATTTCCTTCTAACTATTTGCAAAAGCTTCTTAAAGCTTTTCTAGCCTTTTTTCTTTAAAATAAGGCGGGGGTGTGTGTGTTATTTTTTCTCGTCAGACATTCTACCTTTCTGTTAAAAAAAAACCAAACAACAAATTAACCATCTCTAATTACTGTGACACTCACATTGCGCTACACATTGAGATCCTACTGGCTTTGTATGTAAAGTTATTAATCTTGTAACAGAAATCTATTCAGATTATTTCAAACCCGGGCGAAGCACTTCCCTCTCTGCCCACCTCCCACCTGGCGAGCTCACAGGTTCCATTTCTCAAGCAGTAATTACCGCACGCGGATGTTTATTCCACAGCATTTCTGGGAAGCTGTATGTATTCAAGACATCAGTAACTGCGTTCCTATAGTTAAGGAGCTACTAAGTATTTTATCTAATGAGATGGTCTCCTGGTTACATGCCCGTAATTGCGGCTGACTATCTCGCAGCTCAAAGGGACTGCTTCTCCTTATGCTCCCAGGGGAATGAGTCCATTCCATGGTTGATCACCACAACCCTCTGCCAACATTAACCAGCTCCTGAAAGCACCATCTTGGAAAGCTCACACCACTGGTATTGTTACCATAGGTCTGGGTTTCATGCTTTCTTTTAATGAGCAAAAGGAAATGTTTCCTCAAAGGTTTTGTCAGAATATTACTCAGAGATTTTGAAACTGATCTGTTTCCTACTGATAGTTAACTCAAGGATTAAGCTCTCTAATCTTTTCATACCTGAGCCTTGGATCCTAATTTTTTTTCTGCTTTTTTTCCTGCAACACAGACAACCCATAATCATTACTCATACCTACAAATATTCTGTTCTGGTTTTCTAGTTAGCTTATTTTCTCTTCAGTCATTTAAAATAGAAAATCACAGTCCTGCATTTACATTGCATGCATCCTCCGAATACATATTAAATTTTGATTTATAAAGTGTAACAATCTGTTCCATTTAAACAGTTGCCTTTAAATGCCACTGAGAACAGTAAATAACCCTATTTTTGACAGCAGTAACAACTATGTTCTTTAGAAAGTTCCAGTGCACTTGTAATAATTAAGATGGACATGATTATACAGCACCTGAAAGTAATGCTGTGTTTGGAATACCATGGTAACAAGAGTAATCCTTAATTATGGATATTCTGAAATTGTGGATGCCATTTGAGTTCACACAAATAGATAATTAAGAGCATGGCCCAGGAATCACCTACTGCAGAGGGGACAGTGTATGGTTAGGGGAAGAGCACAGTCCTGCCTCAGGACAGAAGCGAAGAAGACTGCAGCCATGCAGGGAGGAGGTCAGGACACACTTGCCCAAGGGGGTTCAGACACACTCTTTACCTGCAATGCAAATCCCTTCCCTACACACACATGCACCCTGCCCTGCCCCCGCAACACAAGAACATGCTGCTGCGCCAGCTGAGCGGGACCATGGCACCATGCACAGCGCTGCTTCCTCTGTCTCCTTCACCCTTGCCACATGCTGGGCTTTCTTTTGCTATCCATTCATCTAACCAAATAGTTGAGTATCTTCTGCCTGCCTCTAGTTATAGTTAGAGGACGGAGCCCAAGGACCTCCAAAGTCAGGAATCTTAGGTGCTCCCATCCCCAGTTCTGCTAGCATGGCACCAAGTGGTATCTGGAAGGTATTTTACTCTCCCGAAGTCCCATTACCTGGGACGTCTGTAAAATATTTTCATCTGTGGGTAAACAGATACTTAACACAAGTCTTTCTGGGGTTCTTTTCTCTAAACTAAGGATTAAAAGCTAAGACTTGTTCTCATAGATTTTCTACAAATAGCAAGTAGGAGGCTGCACCTCAAGTGTCCTACATAGCGGGTGGGTTCAGGGAGAATGAGAAAAATAAAAGAGATGGCGAGCAGAAAGGCAACTAAGTCAGATGCACAACACCCTAAGAACAAACCAGACAGCAAAACCATGGCTACCGCTACCAGAAGAAGGACCAAAACACCACAGGTCCCTTCTTCTCTGCTTTCCAGTCAGCTCCACACGTGTTGGTCGACTGTGCTACTTCTCCACAGGAATATAATGTGGATCAAAACACCCTGAAACCTAAGTATACCTTTTGAGAGGAGCTGTCATGAGGAAAAGCTAGGGAGAACAGCTTTTCTATATATATTAAGGGGGGAAATATTTCATAAAGAAATTGTTCCTAGACACAGTATTAAAGTCAAATCAGAAGGACAAAGAATTAGAAACAAGAAATTTGGGCAAAAGTATCACCTTGCCACAGAAAAGCAAGCAGGAAAAGCTGTAAGACGAGACCACTGATAAATGGTTTAAGAGAGAGGATTCTGTTTCCTGAACTTGCTTTCCCCATCAAGGATTCCTGATATCCAGCCACTGCTCTCCATCACCTGAGCATTACTCCCAGTGGTAAGACCAGGCTGGGTACCATGCTTCACACCGCTGGCTGCTGAACAAAAGCTTGCCTTCAAAGCTCAAGTCCTACAAAAAAATAGTCTGGTGGTAAATTTGGCACAAAGGGTTCATTCAAAGCTTCCTAAGGTCCAAATCCACTTTTTTTCCAATGGATTTTGGGTGAAGAACTAAGGATTTGTGATCACTAACATATTTAGTCTTTTACACTGTACCAGCGTAATATAAATCAGTGAATATTTGGTTTTGAGCAATGTTAACCAAATACCTACAATAATATTACTGTAAGTATTAGATTAACCAATGCTGCTCTGTGCATTTAATTTTGGGACAGTTTCTTTCTAAGTAATAAAGTCTTTTGCTGTTCCAGAACAACGGGGGGAAAAAAAAAAAAGGTGAACGAGAATACTCCAAATTAATGTAGTGGGATTTTGAAAATGCCTTGATGAAAATACAGGAGGAAATGTTCATTTTATTTTCAATTTCTTTTAATAACATTTATGTCTAAAAAGATAACAGAGGAATAAATCTAAAGACTATCTAGTGCGTAAGAGATTAACATTACCAGGTTTACAAAGCTGTACAAACTTCTCTTGAAGAAAAGCAACAGCTACCTTAAGTAGGTTACATACAAATAAATAAAAAAAAGTACTGGAATGTTTGCAAATGTCCTCCAGCATTTTTAAATAATTTTGGAGGTATTTCTAACCTGCAGCTGAAAGGACGTGCTCTTAACAATTTGGCTATATGATCGTACCATACCTTTAATCTCGAGCAATGACAAACTCTTAAAGAATGAAGACCTTCGTTTGGTAATCAAAACATAAGCAAGTAGACGATTCTCACACAGCTTTGTGAACAGTAATCCTGCACCTCTCCATACTAAAAAGTCAAACTTACTAACGTGTTAGAAAAGAGGCGAGGGGTGCTGGTGTCCCTGCCCAGGGCATGGGGGTTGGAACTAGATGATCTTTAAGGTCCCTTCCAACTCTAACCATTCTATGATTCTATGAATAATAGATGAACGCAAACCACTGAAGATCATTTTCATGATGCGACCACTGGTCTGCTGGTACCCAGGAGCACATGCCTTCTTCTCTTCAGTGTGTGGACCTTAACCATGCACTTTGCACTGCACAAACCTACTGACATGAACAATTAGTTAAACAGGCTCAGTAGATGGAGCTGGGTGTTACTTTTAGCAGCTTCCCTGCCCGCTGGGGTGTGTGATGGCAATGAACTCCCTGCCCTCTGCTCAAAGACTGGTCGGGGTTGGGTGCAGGCAAAAGCAAGGAGAAGCTTCCACATAGAGCCATCGCCTCCGCACAAATCAGCGCAGAGTTGTGCTTGATGGCGGATCTTCCACCCAGCTTCTGCCTGCAGAAAGGCCATTACCTCCTAACTGTTTTTGCAAAAGCTAGACTCCTACTTCAGTCCTTAGAAAAATCAACTTCTAAACATGCTTGACAGCAACAGCCATCTCTGAACAGCAGTTCCCCATCAAGCTGCGGCACTCGGGGAGCTGGCTGAGGCTCCCGGCTCGCTCCTGTGTTCAGAGGTTTTGCTAAACAGCAGCGTTTTGTTTCCAACCCACAAGAGCCCATAGAGACATGCCAGCTTAGAGGCAGCGCTAAAAATCTTTCAAGAAGGGATCTGACATTTTCTTTTGTTCTCATTTCTATAGTATTTTCTCCTTCAAAAAGGTTATTTGAAGTATCTGGTGCTGACATTTAGCAAAATGTGAAATATGAATTGGAATAGCTGTTCATAGGTAGTGACGCCGCGCAGGACGGGGTGTCCCACTGGAGGGGCACTGGCCAGAACACACGTAATTGTTCACATGCTCCCACAGCTTCAATCTTTGCTATGCTTTCCTCTCTCCCCCACACAAATTAACCCACAACCACCAGCAGAGGAGTGCTACTTTTTACCACGGAGGTTTTTCTAATCTGGTATTCCATCATAAATCAGAGACATCTCTTCCATCTCACTCTAGCAAAACAGAGTTTCGTGACCAAAAGGATGCTTACACATGCAAATTTCTTCAAATTCCCTATGTATAATTAGCTTAGTGCAAAAAATTACCAGATAAATCTGCCTCTAGCAAAAAAGCTGAAGATGAAAGACCAAGACATCAATAAACTGCCCCTTTTCAGTTACTTATGAAAGGACTTACTGCAAGGGAACCTATTTTATAGCACCAATATTCTTGGATGAAAGTTGCATTTAGTGCCATTATATTTATTCACTTACACTTTTGTCTACAAAAATCTCACAAGATGCCAAAACGCTCAGCACTACAGAGCTCCCCCTTCTCCCTGTGGATGCAATGGATGCTTTACAGGTCCATTAGCATTCAGAGCCCTACATAATCACAACTTCCAGGCCCACAAACACATGCTGAGCAAATCAATGTAAATCCGATGGCCTGATTTCCTTAAGCACTGATTTTCCAAAGAATAATCAAAGTCAAAAAGAGAAACTGGATCTCAGCCTTCCTGCAAAATCAGCAACAATTCAGAGCTTCAATCAAAGTTTTCGTTAACTTAAGATCACTTTGACTGTATTTTTATCACTTAAACCAGAAATGTCTGCATTATCACAACTTTTTTAAATGCAGGAAGAAAAATCAGTGTCTTCCACACAGAGGGAAAAAAATACTAAGTGTTTATCTCCTTGTAAACATATGACAGCATCTGAATTTCTATCCAGAAACCATTAAATATGACCAAATCTTTTAATGTCTGCTAACACTGCTTCAATTGCCTGCCTGTGTATTCACATTTACAAAAGCAGTCAGCAAACCAGTGAAAAATAAAGCAGGAAAAACTCCTGCAGAAAACCCTGTCGTGGTGAGCAGAACTGAGCCTGCTGCGCTGAGCAAGCCAGGTCCCCTTCCTCTTGATGTGTTTATGCCATTGTATGCTATAAAAGATAATGGATGCCTCACAGCCACATTCTTTAAGGGAAACTATTTGCCAAAATACCCTGAAAATTTACAGTAAGAATTTATGCACGCTGGAACTAGCTCCCCAGTGCATCAATACGCTTCCTTAAGCTCCCCTGTAACCAAAAAAAAAAAAAGCAGAACTCCAAGGACACAGACATGCCACAGCATCCCAAACACCTCAGCACTTCTGTTTCGGCAGTTGCGAGAGACTTTGGGCCAGCCTTGGGGTTTATTTATAACCTCTTAGTAGCCCTCTCTGCTGTGGTTACGGGCTACCGTTACTCAGGCTTTCCCACCTTCACGTTTCATTTGCAAATTTGTCCAAGGCTTATTTTGGGGAACACCTGTGTTCACCCAGTTGCTGTCCAACCAGGAATGCGATACAAATCCTCAGGGGCTGATCCCCAACTGCTCCAAGAAAAATTAGATGTATTTTACACATTACAGTCACTTTGCACGTACTGTAAAACCCACATTTTCCAAAAGCGCCAAGTTTGTGGCACAAGAGTAATATTCCCAGAAGCATCAGACTTTCTGCATGCAGACAGGTTTCTTTCAGGAAATCTCAGAAGTGTGATGCTGATACACATACCACTGCATACACATACACACAAAAAAACCCTCTTCTGGGTGTGTTTTAAAAGACTGACCATTTACAACAGCTTGTGTTATTTCATAAGAGAAGACACAGAGAAAACATCAGTGCTTTATGTATTTTAAGGTGGCTGAAGTGCAAAGCATAGGATGAAGATGACATAGGGGCACGCTGGTGCACATCACATCCCATCTCCAAGCACAGAGGCCAACACGGCTTTTGAAAGCCACGTGGAGTTTTGGGAACCCTTCTGCTTTGGGAAACCTTTCTCCCAGGCTTTTTACCTCTCTCCCAACCCACAAATCTCACGTGTGCCCTAGAATTCCTCACCCGTTAGGGACTGGTCCGCTCCCAGCACGTTCCATTCTGCCGGCAGTTTCAGGTGTCGAAACGCCAGAGCCACTTTCTCATCCAAAAAGTCCACGTCAGCAGCGGGTGGTCTCGACCGGTCCAAGAACCTGGTGAAATTTAGTGCCTGCTGGTTGCCAGCGCAGGTGGCCAGAAACTGGGCAGCATCGTAGGCTTCATCCTGGACAAACTGGAAACTCTCTTCTGCCACAACCAGAACAGGATGACCTTCTCTAGAGGCACAAAGCGCCACCTTCACTGTCTCACAGCAGTCATGGCCTGCAAATAAAACCAAGGAAAATGGTGAAAAAGAACAATTACATGCGCTGAAGAAACACAACTGAGCAACTCCTTTGACGCACACAGGATTTATATTAAATCAGGTAAGAGCAAGTTACTGAGGGTCACAACTCCAAATTAAACACTATATTGGGAATTTATACATTTTATCAGAGATAAGTATTTCTTACAGACTTTAAAAGGACAAGATGTGCAACTCTCCTCTGTCAGAATATAAACTAAGAAATATAAGCCACCCTTATCTGACCAAGCTATTTTTGATCAGCGACAAGTAAACTCACGACTGTTAAGTAATTGAAGCGAAGATTTTGCTAACATACCAAAAGCTGGATTATGTGGTCAAACTTTTCTTTGCCAGCTCCACAGGACTCCAGTAACTCACCAGAAACTAGAATCCAAGTGCTGCAAAACTACATACTCCAAATGCTGTCACAACACTTGGCTCATACTGAAAACACCACAATTTCACCTAAAACAAAGACCTAAATGGCTACAGGAGTGCAACCTGCCAAGGCATGCCCTGTGCGTGCCCTTGGATCTCCGGCTCGCTGGTGCACCTGCCCTTTGCATTTGGGTTCACATGACAAAACTAAACCCAAGCTGCTCCTGCTAAATAAAAACACGGAAATGGCCACTTTCCATATTTGCAAACAAGAAGGTTGGAAGTTTAATAACTTTAAATTTATTTATCTATTTATTTAGGGCAGGGAAAACAGGAGAAAGGATGCCCTGACATGGCAGCAGTTTCATTCACTAAAAAAAACCCAAACACAACAACAAACAAAAACCACAACACCTTTTTGCAGTTTAAAAGGAAAAATATAACGTGTCCAACACAGCCAGCACTTGTAATTGTCAGACATACCTCTTCAATAATAAGGTTTGTGTTTCAAGTTCACCGTGTGGCGCAGTTTCTTGTTCCAGTCTTGGACTGACATCATGGCTGTTTTTGCCAGAACAGCATGGACCCTGCACTAATTACTGGAAAAGCTTCTTTTTGCCCATGACCTCAGCATACTACTACATTCATGAAACTCTGCTTAATTAAATACAAAATGACTATTTTTAAAGGCTTGAAAACTCAATTTAAGCCCCTATTTGTGGTCAGTGGGAAAGTTTCCTCCTTGTATCGAGGCCCGTTGCTGTTGATTTCCCTGACAAAAGGAAAAATATGTCCCTAATCTTCATGGTCTTTCAAGCCAACCTTCCAAATCTGTTCTGAGGCTTTTGGCGTCTATACAGGTTTTGTCTGCTGAAAGAGGCAATCCTGAAGTTAATTGAAAGGTCAAAACTGCTATTAGGACACTGCATGTAGCACCAAAATTGTCAGAGACGAGGCTGTGTGGCTTCCTAAGGAGAGCAAATGCGGCTGGAAAGATATCAAAGACAAGTGCAGAAGGGGAGGAAAACACACATGGATGTTGCTGCAACAGCTCAATACAACCGGAAGCCTCTGAAGCTGAAAGGTGAGAAATCTTCTTTCCTTCCAGCACTGGGCATCTATTAGCAAGAGGATGATGTTTAAGCTGAAGGAACAATTTACTACCATTGATGTTACACCAAAGAACGAGGGTAGGAAGACACACTATACTTCTGTTCTTGGAAATACTGCATATGCATTCTAATATGTCACCAGTCAATAGGGTGGGTAGGGAACTCAGCAGCCAAGATGAAACCCATTCACAAACTGTACTCATCCTCACAGTAGAAGCCTCAAATGTTCAAGGGAGAAGTGGGGGGATAGTACAACTTTGGGGGAACTTGCCTTTAATGCAGTTCAGAACTGTACATCCCTCCCCCTACACCTTCTCGCTTTGCTTATCTACCTAAGGACAGCAGATTAAGGAGCAGATAAACCTTAGTAGTTTTGTTTACAGCCTCCACAAAAGCAGAAAGTTATATGCAGGCTGTAAAGGAGGCCATGCTATCCCATGGGAGCTGACTCTAGCACTGCGAACTTGGCTCTCCCTAATGCAAAGCAGTGGAAGTTTGCTAGAATGTGGAGTGAAAAAAAATAATAAGAGACTCCTCAATAGCACGAGAAAAGCTAAGCCTTTGATTTTATTTTTTTTTTAAACTATTTTCTGTCTATTCCCATAAGAATCCCATCTGCAAAATAACCTTGAATAAGGCTACTCTGCCAGAAAGACAGTGGACTTTTGGGTTTGAAGCAGAAGGCAAACACGGCCCATGAGCAGCTACAGGGAAACACTTTGCGACAGTCACCTCCTTGTCATGAAGCCAAACAACTCTTCTGTGGGACTGCAAAAGCTTCGTCATGAAAAGAACTAGAGAAACCTCAGTCAAGACTCATGGTCTCCTTAAACTGGTATATCACGGATGTACATACAAAGTTCCCTTGGATGGAGTGTATGTGAAACAGCAGCCACGAAATTATGCAAAGCTAAAGGATTGTTCAATGCAACTCAAGGGGAGGTGACAAAAAGGCCATGTCTTGATCTGTAGTCAACGACGGTTCTCTTGAAACTCCCCCAGATAACTAATACAGCCTTGAAAGGGAAGTGACAGAGCTGATGATCCATTTTCATCTAACAGGATCAAACAAGCATCCTGCTAAACCCTGGGGAATGTTCTTCAAAAGGGCAACTGCTCACAATGCTTTGATGTTCTCCTTTCCTACATCTGAGAAGATGTCAGACGGGGGGCAGTAAGAGTCTGGGACAGGTTCTGACTTTTGGCAAACAGTTCAAATGAAAGAGGAGCCAGTAAGTTACAAACGCGGCCAATAGTAAAAAGATTGCTCAAGAGGTCTCTGCCCCCCTGCTTTGAAACCGCTACAGGAACGATGTAAGCAAACATATCCCCAATACATGAACCATCTGAAGGAACCATTGGTGGGGCAATGCTTCTCTCCACATCAAAGACCGTTGCTTCCTTCGCCTAGACTCATCTGAACCTTTTTTCCAGAGCATTAGCAAAAGTGAGCTAAGCTTTCTGGCGCTCTCAGGAGATAAGTGGCTATCATCTGTAAAACAAGCCCAAATCTGGTTTTATGAGGTTCAGTAACTTGCCGGAGATCACAAAGAGCTCCAGGCAGTGCCAGAACAGACACTGTTGGTCTTGATCATCTCTCTTCTGCTCCGGCTGGTAGATGGCAGGGCTTTCTCCTAACATGGGTTAAGCACCATGTCATGCACTTTGCAAACATCAGGGCATTCAACTATCAGCTGCTGTAACTCCCTCAGACACCTTCCCCAGAAATGGAACAAAAAAATTTCTGACTCATTAAAAAGGCAAAAAAAACCCTGGGTGTGTCAGGAAGAGTGATGAGCCTATTTATAGCCCTTTGCATTTTGGTTGGCTGAAAACACATGTAGCTGAATAAATCACACACATGAGTGCACCCACAGAAGGGAAGAGAAACCTCTGTGCTTCACAATGCGATCAGGTTCACAACGTCACCCAGCACCTCTCTGATTGCCTTCAGTCTTCTCCAGAAATCAGGCACTTTGGCCAAAATAGCAATCAAAAACAAATGATGAAATACTGAGTGTGGCCATACTGGTATCATCCAGCAGTATCCCAGTTCAAATTTTAACTCTTCTGACAAACATGACAGCGTTTCTACCTTGCTGGTGTCTCAGACTGCACAGAATAACTTCTTCAAGTGCATAGCTAGGCTTTTCTTCATATTAGTTTTTTGCCACGGTATGAAATTAGGTCATTTATGCTGGCCTAACTGTGATAAAAGTCAAATAACCCATTCCTTAATTCTTCCTGCATTGCATTTTTACTCCATTTCTCCTTCTGCTCCTCAGTTACTTTAAATTTAGCTTGGAAACAATTCACAGCTTGGAGCTGTTTTGAGAAGTGCCAACATAGTGCAGGAAAAATACAGAAATTAAAAAACTCTTTCAGTCTATGCAGAGATGGCTGCAGTGACTGTCTCTGTTGTGACAAAGCAAATTCCTCATCTTCATGTAAAACCACACTTTAAAAATTATTTAAAAGGAGACAACAACTCTTCAACTCAAGAATTCCTTACTGGGCCACTTACTGAAACTTGCTTTAGGCAACACATAAGAGCGAAAAATGGAAGAACACAAGGGTTGTGGTCTCTCTGTACATATCCCTAAAGAGTTGAGATGCATCAGTACGGTATCACTGCATCCTCTACGTAATAATGATGCAAAACAATGAGCAGAAGAAAAGGTGGAGATTTCTGAGCTGTAAGTAATTACAGACAAGTTCACGTACGGCCTTAGACCTGGCCATCTAATTGGTACCTGTGTCTGTGACCTGGGGTGTGGTTAAAAGGCCAGCAGCAAAACTCTTCAGACTTTCTCTCGTTGAACAAGGCACACATGAAGACAAAACACCCATAACAGAGCTTTACTAAAACATGATTTCATTTCCTACTCCTCTAAAAGTGGAAATCCTGTCCAAACCTCCTATTTTCAGAATTCACATTTGAGCTATCAAACAATGGGCCCCCAGCCTGGGCAGCTATTTAAAGCCCTGCTGGAAGCACATGTTTGGGTTTGCCTGGTAGGTGACTAAAGACTCCAGTGCTAATTGCATCCTCTGAGTTACCATGGTGGGGCTGGGTTGAAAGAGGTCTCACAAAGAGATTTAAGCAGGAAAGGAAAGCCAGACAACAAATGTCGTGAATCTCAGAGTATCTCCGGTCTGCATCCAAAACATGGTGGCTTGTGGACAGGGAAATCAGGGGATCTCCTGTGGCCATCTGAAAAGGGGCTCTTTCCTGCTTCAGAAATCCTAAATTCTGGTTCTGAAAATCAGAGCCCATATTTGAAATGCATTTGTGTGATTTACAGAGTCATTGTATTCACTCTTGCAACACAGGAAGCCTTATGAAATGCATAGGCACAGTACCAGTAACAGACAGGAGCCTTTGTTTTTCATTTTAAACCCTCAACTATTAACATGGAGGATGTAGAAAGATTTTTTTTTTTAACGTCCTTTATACTGCAGATGTCCTGAAAATCTATAGAAGTGTAAGACCCCACACGTTACATCATAAATAATTTCAATACAGATTCAATCACTTTTTCCTGTGACTGATGTCATCTAGAACTGGCATAATTTCTTTTTAATTAGACTGCCTAGAGCAATTAAGTACACCAAAGAGGATGGACTGCAAAAAGTCTTCTTGGCTATGCTATTTTGTTCTATTTTAGGGGGGTTTTGTTTCATAATTAAGAGTATTTTCAAATCCACAACTGGTATTGCCAAGCGGTCATTTGTTATGCAACTTGTTTACCCTTTTGGTCTACCCGTACAAAGATTGTATTTCATGAAATATAGCTTTTTTTCTATGAAAAGTTGTTTCCTAGGGGAAAATGCAGTCTGTGGTAGAAAAGAATAAAACATGAACATATGTGAAGGATTTCACTGTAAAATAAAAGTTTGCAATGAAGCTATTTCCAAGCTAATTGAAATTAATTTTAGTCTATCCTTTTAACTAGCAGAAAGAAAGTAGAGCAAAAAAATAACCCGAGAACTACGGGAATTAAGAACAAGTAAAAGGCCAAACCTGCGTCTCCACCTTAGCTTAAGCACGGAGAGAAAGCTCCCTGTGAGTCAAGGCATTTGGAGTAAACAGGAGTGTTTCAGCCCTGTGGAAACTGCTGGCAGCTAGCTACCAGCAGACAGACAGTCTCTCAGGGCCTTTTCCTGCCTGTAATTTTACTTCTCCTCCCCTCTGAAACCCATACAAGAATCCTGCGCCTTCTGAGATCAACCAACAAGCAAAAGTGATGTAGGTATCCTAGAGCAAAGCCTCAGAGTGCTGGAACACATTGCAACAGTACACACAAATGCAATTCTATCTCACAAAATTACCTTACTTATTGTTTCAGTGACCCAGCTTACAGACAGGGTATTTCTTACCCTTCCTTGTTTGATGAGGAGTTGCTGCAGCTCTGGACTTACAGTACTGGACTGTCTCTCCCTATTTTCCTCCACTGAGCTCCTCTGCCTTGCCCACGTACAACGCTCCAGTCTTTACATGCAAAACAAAATTCGTGCCCAAAAAATGCAGCCATTATCGTGACGGCACAAAACTTGCACTAGATGCACTGCACAAATACTCGAGCTCCCAGCACCCCAGCTTGCTATGCAAGCTTTCTCCTGCGAGAAAGTTCTCCCCAAATCTGCCCCAGAGCTTCCCAATGCCAAGATGCCTCCACTGCTCATGGCAGGCTGTGGTCAGCGCTTTTGACTCATGTGGACAGGGATGAGGTCGTCCATCTTTTGTTGGTTTGTTGGCCAGATGATGATTTGAAGCTTTTTATTGTAAATTTTTGTTTTTCCAGCAGGGAAAAAGCTGCTCTAGCAGCAGAGGCAGGCGATGAGGCTGCTGTCTTGCAATGAAGTTTCACTTCCCTGCTTTAACACAGACTTTCTATGCTACCACATGCAATCTGCTTGGCCACTCAATGCCTCAGTTACCCTCCCTACTCCGTAGGCATGCTGGGAAGAAAAAAAGTCTATTAAATATTATGACACTGTCAGTTACTACAGTAATAAGGACTTGCTGAAATGCTCAGTTTATGACCAACAGTAAGTAGGATGAGCATCCATGACATAAGTGGACACGTCCATCCCCAACAATACAATTCCAGCAGCAATAATGGTTTAGCCATAGCAGCAGAGCTGACACATCTCTCTGGATACTTCCCTGCTCGGACCTTTGGTAGTTTCTTAACACTCAAACTCCAGTGACCAAGCTTTTGCAACTAACGACATCCAAACTAGAGCAACATCCACTGCCATAGCATCTCTGCCTGCTATACAGATGGACCTTAGCGTGACAAGTGTCTGATGAGAAAGTGTTTGCAATTGTTCTGCAGAACTACAGAGTGCCTCTGGTACTGAGGAAAACTTCTTCAGTTATGGAGAATTTGAACCAGATCAGTTAGAAATAGAAGCATTTTAACAGCAACAGTAAAGCAAGAGTTGAACGAGATTTTGGTACCTTTCCAACAAGGCAAACAGAAGCTTAGGTGGACGATGTAACCTGGTTTGTCCTTAGGCTGGCAAAAGAGCTGCTGTAAGCACACAAAGTATCATCTGCTGCCTGATTCTTGTAACTCCAGTAGCTCATTTTGATACTTCGAGTTATGACAGATGAGGTCAGATGAGAATCTGTTTCTTAGAAGGGGAAACTGTTTCCTTAAGTTCATAATGCAGTCAATAGTGGGGCAGGATAACCACCCCATCCCATCCTTCCAAGCAAGTGAAAAAATACAGGTAGTATTTCATCCTTTTAGTGACTTCTGAATCTACATTTAGCCACATCTTCAGGTAAAAAAAGCTGCTCCCATAAATTTACAATCAGAAGTCCTTTCTTTTATTACACAGAGAAATAAAAACTTATATGTGAACAGTACTGTTAATATATATTCAGTATTTAAGGCTGATGATAAAGACAGCATAAGAAAGAGGCAGATTGCTCTAGTAATTATATAAAATGCAGCAGTCATTTGACTGTGCAATTGTAAGCTTTATTTAGGTAAAGTCTTTCAGGATACAGAGAATTTTCACACACAATGAGAAATTAGGAGGTATTCTGACAGTTTATATTTCCATTCCATTTTCTTTAATTTCTCATCTAAAACCACCTTATGTTGCTGAGATTTTTTTTTAAAATGTGATTTCCCTTGAAAGCTTTGCTAAAACATTCTACTTAATTTTGGCAGCAGATGTAAACAAATCACTTCTCTTTCTGTTTTTTACACCTCCATACATCTCCAAAACTACAGAAAAAGTCAAGAAAAAAACCCCCAAACTTTAAAATCTGGTTTTGTTTTTACATTAGCCTTAACTGAATTATGGTCATCCCTTTCTCTCCAGCTCCTGATGGACTTCAGATGAAGTCTCCTGGGGACCACATGAAACTCTGAGGACTTGGGACGAGGATGACAGAAGAGCCTCCAAGCCCAGAAAGGAAGCAGAGGAGGTTCAAGGCAGGCTGGTGGAGGGGCTCAGTATGCTCTTGAGTCAATCAGCCCTTCCTTCGTCCACCTGAGATGTCCCTGAGGAGCAGCTGTGTTCCCAGGGATGTGCAACACGTCACGCATTGCGGGGACAAACAAAAGATGCTCAAATCTGGAAGTGAAACAGGAGATTTTTGGCTAAAACCTATTCGCAAGAGTTTCCTTGCAGAGCACTTGCTAACTGCACGGGCCTCGACGTTTAAACAAGGGCTGGTCTCCCACACAGTCTCTTGTTCATGGCTAATCCTGCAGCGAGGTCAAATAACGCCAGCTCTGAGTCACCACAGCCATCTCCAAGGCAACTGGTAGAATATACAGTGTAAACACACGATTACAGATTCACTGTCGAGTTCAGGAAGGAGGAGGAGGAAGAGCAGGGTTGAAATAAGTCATGCTTTTATTGAAATCAGGGTAGTTGGCACTGAAGCAACGCTGGACAAACGCATCGGTGTCAGCAGAGGGTATGAAAAAAATTGTTTTCTCCCGGTTTGCTTCTCCCCAACACCCCCTTCACCACTCAAGTCTTTTTTTTCCCCTCATGTTACTTCTCCAAAATGAGGTACGAGCACAGAAGAGGGTGTTTTCCAAATGGTTCCTTACATCTGAGATCTGAGATGTCACCTCTTTCCTCGCACTGTGGCCCCAGACAGTGCTATCTAGCAGGAATGAGACTACCTTTCCATAAGGTCCATTAAATCTTTGCCTGATACAAGCTACATTTTGGGACAGCACCCATCCCTATGTAGCAACTTACACGAGATCACAACTTTACCAGGTCCAAAAAAACCCACAACCCAACAAAAAAAGCCCATTATAAATAAAGGAAGAATTGAGAGAAATTCCCTCTTTTCTCTTTGAATCAGGAGCAGAGTCAGATTTCCCACAAACAGTGACAAAACCAGTGATTCAGTTACATCTGGGCCCGGCAGGACAGGCAAAGCCCAAAGCATCGCGCCGGGTACCTCCTGGCAGCCACTGCCCCAGCCGCATCTCACCGCTGCTCTGAGGACGTCAGGGCCAGTGGTGATAGAAAAGCATTGCTCCTGCCCGGAAATCCCATCAAACCTGCCGGTTCCCGCGCAGGCTGAAGGGAAACACTGGAGCTTTTCAGTTCTTTTCTTGGCGAGGCAGCCATGGTCCCGAGGGGGAGGTGAGGTCATTGCAAGCAGGGCTGGCAGAGCCCCACGGCCGCCACACAAAAGCAGGGAAGGAGTCACCCCTTCTGCTCCCTCCTCTGGAAGAAAATAAGCACTAATCTAATTGATTGCACGGGGCTCCAGTCGTCAGTAACTGTAAAAAGCCTTCTCTTCCCAAGCCAACTGAACAACCCAAACAGTACAAAAAGAGGAGGAAATGAAAAAAATACAGTGGCCAACTTTTTGCTACTCCTCACCAAGAGGAAAAACTCCTTAGCCCAAATTTTACTTCATGTGCATCTCCCATAAACAATACTTACAAGAGAGATAAAAAAGCAAACCCAAGAAATACACTCGATCACTTAAGCTATACTGTGTATCGTGAAAATGCCAGGCGTTTTCTCACACTAGTATCAATGTGCTGCATAGCAACAAGTCAGAATGAAAGGTTAATGGTAAGGACCGCAGCCTGGAACATGCTCATTCCCACGGTCCTGAAGTCACCAAAGGAAAATGCTGCGCCGATTTGTTTTGTTAACAGCACGAAGGCTTAAAAAGAGTGGTGGGCTTTAGCGTGAAAACCCACCCCGTCTGAACCGGCTGTGCTGGAGGGGGTGGCACCAAGCACCATTGCCTGCCACTGCAAGAGTTTCAGAAACTCTGTGCTGGCTCTGACCTGCATGACAGAATTTAGGGGAAAAGGGTTGTATTTCACCAGGACTACAGCAATGAACCTCCCCGAGTTAAACAGATCCTAAGTGTAGCTAGGACTTAGTGGGCTGCACACCATTTGGACATCTCTAACCTTGCAAATATGTCTTCTATTATCTTGCTCACATTTAAAAGCTTTTTACTATGCCTAAATACAACTGTGTATTTTCGAAAAGAGAATCCCATAGTTACATATTAAATAATTGCAATATCAGTCATATAATTCTAGTGAAATCAAGCGAGAGATTTTTAAAAGGCAAAAGCAGTCATCCAAACCACGCTTTCTACGAATGTGTAAACGAGGAAAAAGACAACCAACAAAACAGCATTACTTTTAAGTCCACTTGAATTAACCAAATTTCATAGACTGATACAGTGATATGCAAAGAAAGGCAATTGTTTACCAGGAGAAATTGTCTCCAGACTCCCAGGATTAATCTTTCTTGTGCTTGTGCAGTGTTGGACAGTTGACCCAGTGAAGACCAAGTAAAAAACTACATCATCTTCAACTTTATCTTCCTCAGTCAGCTGCACTGTAATAACAGAGTCACCCTAGGAAAAAGGACAAGAAAAAAGGTTAGGTTTACATTTGCAAGAACTACATTATATGAAATGAAACTTCTCTACCTACAAGGCTGCTGCTCCCTGTTCATACACTCCTTTCACACGACTTGGGGCCCATGCTAATTTTCAGATATGCAAGTCATCCTTAGCATGCCTCTTAGCATCACAGCCAGCCAACCAGCTAGAAAATACATTGAGCGCAGCTCTGGGAAGAGGTATGTAGAAATCTCAAGGGTATATTCAAAATACCAACTTAATATGGTGAAATCACGCCAAGTCTGACAAACATGAGTGCATACCCCACACAGGGTTTTTTATACACACACATGCATATATACACACACACACACACACACACATATCCCCCCACATATGCATAGCTAAAACAACAGAATTGGGATAGTAGCCTAAAATTGCCTGTCTCCATAAATTTGAACAAATTCCCTAATTCTTGCTTGAGTGTTCACATTTCCCCCCGAGCTAGCCACTGTATTGATAGTTCCAGTGTAACCAACAATCACTGAACGCATCTCTCATCTGCAATCCATGAACACACAAAGATACTGAAGTTTAATATCCACTGACATTTTTTCCACCTTCCTTACAAAAAAACCCCAATAATTGTGGGTGTACAGACAGTGGTAGCTCTTCTCACTCATCTATAAGTTCCTGCCTTGTTGAAAAGCTCTGTACATTATCAAAACCAGTAGTTCTTCCAAGCCTTGAAAAGAAATGTCGTGATCCATTGGCTGAACACTCCTGCTTAGTTTTAGGGAGGCTTTGTTTCAGTATCTCAGTATATATTCTACCGTTTTGCTCATCTTTGCTATCAGCAAAAATTTTGTTCATAAAGGGCACACATGTTATCCTAGTTAACCCAGCACAAGACACAGTAAATACACCTGAAATTCATACACCTGCATGGACAAGAACAGGAGCAATATGCACCAACTTCAGTTTTCCATAGGGAAGGGAAAGCAAGGAAAGTGGATGGCTTGCAGTTACTCCAGCACTCAATGAAGCACGTTCATTTCATCTCAACGTACATCTTTTATCTGCCTGAAGAATTATATAAACTGTGAGACACTGAGAACAACAGACTGTGACATGACCTTCTGCCCCTTTTCTACCAAGATCAAAACCAGTCGGATGCCCCAGTTTTACAGTGCAGCTGCATTAGCCAGCTCTCTGCCACCACCCCCATTGAGCACATGGTTAAGGCTGCAAATCTGGAAAAGATTTTTTTATTATTATTATTTTTGCAGATTACGTAATTCTAATTTGCATATCCAATAGAATATGCATGTCATTTCATTAAAAACCTTCTCCTAAGATCACTCAGTTCACCCCTTCTCTTTGTCAAATAACTATTGCATAAAAATCCCAGACTTCACAGCCACCCATGTCGCATTGGCATCACTTCCCGCGCTCCATGTCACATCTGCCCCCTGTTCTCTCTCATCTCAGCGCCTTGTACGCCCCAGCACAGCTTCCTCCTCCAAGTTCAAGTCCAGTTCTCCTCCTCTGATCTGGCCTGTCTGGTACCTCTTGCCAAGGGCAGGGTTGCACCTTGTTTTGATAGAAACAAGGTTTTGCAGTGCAGCACAACCAGCCCCTGGTCTGAAAAACAAATATATGGGTCAGTCTTATAACACACAGGAAAGAAAACCATGAATTCAAAGAAGATAAATGGAGCAGTGAGTCTAGTTTGCATTTCCAGAGGTTGCAGTTACAAGTGTACATTTTAGGAAGGTCTCACGTGATAGTATCAGACCAGACTTCCAGCTGGGGAGAAAGGAACCATGTAGCAAAAGTATATATTGTACGTACTCAGCGTTAAAATAAAAACAGGTGCAAAAAGAAATAAATCAAGTTTTAAATTCAAGCATGACCAGTTCACATGCTGAGTTGAAAACTAAATATTCCATTTCAAGCAAATGGATCCAGTTTTGAGTGGATGCTCAAAAAAACAAAAGCTGAAGTTTTAACCTACAAATCCTTTGTGCTTTGTTTTTTATATCCGTCTTTGTTCAAACTGTTCCTCCCTTAAGGCATGAACATACAAAGTACTTAAAATTGACTTAAAATGCAGGTGACATTTCAGGACGCTCATCAACAAGGCTGATTGTTTAAAGTGGTATCTGTTAAAGGACATTTTTCTTTTATTTAACTCAGAAATCAAGTACAGCTAGTCCAGTACCTGTGAAAGGAAAGCAAACCCACACAGAGTGCACGTGAGAAGACACCTGTCTATCCATGCAAACTACTCACGTTTCAAGGAAAAGCAATTTAATTTGCAGTGTTACTGCAAAAGCTAATTTTTGTGTATTTAGTTATTGACAAAAAAATGTTTAAATACATGTAAGAAACCTCAACACCAAAGGTTCCACATAAGCTGAAGTATGCTTAAGCTGGGACTTAAAAAAAAGATAGCTGAACTTCTCAAATAGATACCCAACCTCATTTTGAAGGTGGTCCTGTTTTGGAAGGTGGTCAGAGCAGATGACCTCCAGCAGTCCTTTCCAACCAAATTATTCCACTCTTTATATTTATATTTTAGTTTCTTTCACTTATTGTTTAAGTCTAGGGGGAGCACAAATTAACATCAGCTGATATCAGTTTAAAAGGCTCTTCAGCTGTGTCTAAGTAGCACTTTACAGTGGGAAGGTCTCCACCACCCTGCTCCCTCCTCCTCCTCTTCTGGAGGACCCTCCAGCAAAAGACTGACAGGGAACTCCCGATAGCCTTATTATGATAAATGAGCATAATTTTTTTTTTTTTTTTAACTTGAAATTTTAAGTTGTGTCCAAATATCTTCAGCAAGACCGATAACGTCCCACTTAACTGCTGTGTGCTTCGGTTTGGTTACAGGTGTCATCTGAGCTACCCCTTAGCTGTACTGTGCCTGGTACAGGTCACTCTGCGCCATGGGATCTGAGATCCCAGAAGCAAAAGAGCAAAGCACTAAAGAAAGCCTGTCCTCCTTCAATGCACAGCTCTACTTCCCAGTTATTAACAATTTCGTTGTCCACTGCCAATTTTAATTTGATTTTAAAAGGTTATAGTCAAACAACATATTTATTTGAAAAGGAAATAACGCACAGAACAAAACCCTCTCTTTTCCAACATTTTTGGAGTTAAAGAAAATCAGTTACAAATGCAGCCAAATTCCTCCAACCCACATAGAAGACTTTCCAACAGCCCTATTGCATTCAGCCTCCAAAAACATTTTAATTGAAGTATGTTTACCTTTATTCATTTAATATTGTCCAAAAAATGTCATCTGTTCAGTATCACTGCCACACAAGGTGGTTATTATAACCCCTCTTTCATCCCGAATGGCTAGAAATGGGAGGCCAGCCTGCCAATATCCCTTTGGTGAAAGTACAGACAGATCAAAGTCATTCTCTGGAATGCTCCAACAAATAAGAATAATTTAATTTCAAAACTAGTTTGGATCGACTAATATTTACTTGGCTTAAAGCCCATTGGAAATGAAAACATTCCATTTTGGTCCATTCATGAAAGAGGTCACCCTCTCCCTTGTTTGGATCTGAAAATCTCTAGTTTCAGATAGCTGTAACGGGATGTAAAGAAGGTGGATGTGGCTCTTTTGTCTAAATACATTCCTCTCCTCAAACCGAAGGGAGAAAGCAGGTCTGCCTGGCCAAGGGACGGGAGCACTGGAAAACCCAAGCCTGACCTCGGACTTTAAACTACTACAGAACAATTCAGAAAGGGATTTTAGAGTGGCAAATCCCTGAACCTTTGGCTCAGTTAAGGCAGCAGAAATGCAGTTCTCTCTAAAAAGGCCCAAATGCTGTTACTAGGTCTAAAAACCAAAACTAGACAGACAATGCACCTGTTTGTCAGTGTATTTTGCTGGCACTAGGACAAATGCACCCTTTCAGGTATTTGTTTTTCCAATGCTGCAGTTAAAAGCATGCGGATTGTGTGTAGGCAAAGCATGAGCCACTCAGAGTAATCACTTCTTTCTCAGACTTGTTTCTGTGCCTGTTAAAACAAACTACCTTCAAAGGCTTTTTTTTTTTTTTTAAAGAGATGACCTCAGCAATATTTGGAAGTGACGATAAAGCGAACACAATCTTTAAGCTCCAAAGAATTAAGATCACTTATGTTATTAGCTAAAAAATACTATCCACCTTCCAAAAAGAAATAATTGTTTTAAGCATGTAAAGACATCTTCTTTTTCCACTTCAGGTTCTGGAAATATGCCTGGTTTTGGGGAAGTGATCATCATTTGGGACCACGAGGACAGCCTAAATGTGAGTTTAACTGGCAAGGGGGAGTTTTCCCTGAGGGATATAATTTCTACCAGCAACAGGTACATCACTCTACGATGGACTACAAAGGAAAAGATGGTCTTAGCATGTTGGCTAACAAATTTTAAAGGTTTGGTTTTTGTTTGGGGTTTTTTGTTTGTTTGTTTGTTTAGGGGTTTTTTGGTGGGTTTTTTTTGTTTGTTTGTTTGTTGTTGTTTTTTTTTTAAAAAAGGCAAGCTGTTATAGCTGAAGCATGTGATTTCTAAGTTGGTTTTTCCCCCCATGGTTCATACTGGGAATTTTGAAGTACGTTATCTAACCCACTAAGCACCCACTCTGACCTCCACACACACACTGTCTAAAAATACTTACGAAAAGAAAGCGTGTGTTAGATAGCAATGCTGAAGCACTCAAGCATTACTTTAGCATTCTGCTTTTAATAAGAAAACACTAACAACCAGCAATCCTGAATTTGTTCTATACAGAAAAGCAAAATTGCTGCTGACAACCACTGCCATCTCCGGTTGCTTTTTCATGCAGGTAAAACCTAGCCAGTGCAATCCCACTGAACAGAAAGTCCATATGTTAGATGCGTTAGAGAGTCACAAGGAAGGAAACCTTCCTCCCGATGTATTTCCTTCTAAAGAGCTGTTGTAGATGGTGTGATGGTGCTTCATTAAAGAGGCTGGATTAGGCACCGGATTAGATGAGCAAACGTAAGCTGCCACTGCAACAAGTTTTGTTTCGTTTCCGCTGTTCATAACATGAATCAGATCCTCGTTGGGTCATTGCTTAATGCATTGAGACACAAAAGGAGAAATATGCTTCTGAAACAGATTCCCCCCCCACTTTAGGAAGCTCTGAATAGCTCATAAGAGAGCTGCACTCTACAGCACAAAAATCACAGTTTTGTTTTCTTCCTCCTCCTTCAAGGAATTCAGGCTCATTGGTACCTTTATTTATTCATTTTTAGATGGAGTTGGACTTGCTCTTACCCAAGCTCAACACAGAGTACACAGGATGGGGCTGTAATCACAGCAGAAGGCAAGTCCTTTCACATCCCTGCGCCTCGAGTTTCCCCATCAATGAAATGGAAATCGTGGTTCAAACACACCAAGTATTTTTCATCCAAATGGCTTTTAAAGGAAAAGCTGGCTTTTCAATCATATTACATTTTCTTTGGAAAGTGCACAGCACTGACAATAATGAAGTTAGACAAAATCAAAGGGAAAGTTGAGACAATTCCACCTCAAATTGAAAAGCGCAGAATACTCTGAAAGCAGCTGGAGGATGGAAAAGGCAACTGTAAGGCAGCTTTAGAAAATGTGGCAGAAATCATCCCGCAAGAAAAACAGCAAAATATAATTGCTTAGATGCTAAATGATCCATTACCATCTACCTCTGCCAGTACCTTAGTTCAACAGCTAAACCTTTGCTCCCACAGAGTGTCCCTGTCTCGGCTGAGTATCCTGGAAGATCCCTCCCATCTAAGGTTACTTCAGGTTGGTGCAAACGTGTGCATAACCCCCTGGAGAACCATCTCTGGAAAGGACACCCACAGCACATGGACATATGGACATCTTTGGGCAGAACAAAACCAGGCACAGCCGCACGGGCTCCTGATTGCAAAAGCAGATGGGAGTTCGGGCAACTATTTTTACAGCAAATGAGACAGTGCTCTCATCTCCTGGAATAATCCTTCTGATCGAGAAAGGCTTGGATCCTGGTTTTCCTAGGTCTAAGAGCTCTGGCCAATCAGCCGTGATGCAGGCACTGAGCACTATCACCGCTGGCTCATAAAACCAGGGGATGCTCTTCTTCCACAGCAAGAAAATAACCTATGTCCAGCAAACTCTTCCAGGCTGCTATTCCCAGGTTTACAGAAGCAGACGAGCAGCTTAACCCAGAGGGGTGGAATCTGGGGATGGGTCAAAACACCCAGCTGAGTCCCCTTCCCTCTCTGCCTTAGCATGGGGTGAGTTTGTCAGTGGACCTCACTATCTTAAGTGCATTTCCTCTCATGGGAACATTATTAGGGACTCAGTTGCCTGCTGGTACTTTACTCCCAGATACTGCAACGCTGCAGCTTGAAACATCTATTCCATTTTGCAGATGTGGCCATTTACCCTGCAAGCTCCCAGCACACGTATATAAAATGAATGGACCAGGGGACGAGGTCAGAGGTATCGATTACAGCAAGATAACCACAGTCATTACAGACGTCATCAATTTCACCAGTATATACTGACTCAGAGGAGCATTTAGGAGAAAATTCACATCAAATGCAGTTTATTCTGCAGAACTTCAGTCCCTGGAAACAAAGGTAGGGCAGTGAAATCTGTCTGAACACGAGCAGCTCTAGAAATCCCTCCTCGCCTGGAGATATCCCCCTTGATAAAGGCAGTGACCTGGGTCAGGAGCGTGGAAAAAGATGGATGTCATTCAGCTGGAGCGTTGCAACCTCCTGCAGATAAAACCTCCAGGGAGAGACTCCGGAAATAAACAGAATGGAAAGCTGCCAATTTTGGGGTAGATTTGGGTCCTTTTTCATAGTCAATGACTTCAAACTCCTTGATCTTAAAGGAGCATGAAGCAGAGATATTTTTTGTTTTCTTTAAATAAATAAATAAATAAAAAGTCACAAAGGAAGACAACAAGAATGATTCCAATTGTTTAAAAAAAGAAAATAAAATCAATCTCCAAATGTAACTTTAGTTCCCTTTTAAATTAACATCAGTGCTATTATTTCTGCCAGTGAAAGGTTTCAGGTTGACGGACGGATACTGAGTACCTCTGTGATGAGAAAGGCAGATTTTGCAAAGCAGTCTCTTACCCGTAGGAAAATACAATCGCAGGCTCTAACATCTTGCCCACAGGCCACCAAAAGAGCAGAACGATGGTACAGGTTTTTCTGCCAGCCCACACAGCAGCTCGAGGTGATACCTTCCATATTTCATTAACTGCACTGAGCCAAGTGTTCTCCTCTTCCAATGCTAGCCACAAAGCCATGACTGAAACACTGACATATACACACGCTAACTTTCTTCTCTCCACTACTTTCTTCCCCCAAAAGGTGAGAAAGAATTTGGTCCAAAAATCAGTTTAGCTTAGCATGCTGATGGATAGAAGATTGAAGCAGGCAAAAGCAGGGATACAGAGTCAAGAGACCATTTAGTTAAGACTTTTTGGGTAAAAGCATCATGTGGGAAAACATGGACATGTATGCTAAATAGCCCTGAACTGTTGCCTCCAGGCCCAAGCTGGCTCCCACAGACCCATCCTGAGTGCGACCTGTACTGAAAACACAGCATGGACACCCTCGACTTGCCTGTCTGCAGAGCGAGCATCGTTACGGCTGATTTATTAATGCAATCGCACAGCCACACCACATCCCAGGCCAGGCCAGTCCAGGTATCTAATCCCGCAGCAGGGTTTATTTGCAAAGAGATAAATGGTTTAAAGGAGAGCAAGGGGTAGATTTCCTACTCTGAACCAGTGCAAGCAACACAAGCTCCTGCAGAAATGGGTACACTCGAAGAAACCTGTTATTAGTAGCCCACATCCTTTGACAGAGCATGTCTCTGTCCATCTCCGCATCAATCAGCTCAGAGATGAATCTTTATTGAGTGTCAAGATGCTATTATAGGTATTACATACATATTAATCCAGGCAGCTTTAAGGAGATCTCTACAGACTGCCAACAGAAAATCCATCAAAGTAACAGGATCTCGTTAGTGCTGAGACACATGACTTATCTTTATGGGTACATCTTCATGACATACCACTTTGCTGCTCAGAGCCAGGCAAGTTGTTAGATTGGGCTGTTAATAGCTAATTTAGTTGTATCATTGCCTTTGCACAGGGCTCCACATGCTCTGCAGCACTTACGTTACCAACACTTGTTCAGAGCATGTTCAGTGCATCTGCTTGGTGCTGGACTGTGCTATGCAGACAGCCTTCACAACACTAAGGAGGCCAAGGTCATTTCTCACAATTTTTAGCACACAAGACGACGCGATAAAATTAACAATAAAATTAACTGCAAAATGGCCAAAAAAAAAAATAATCAAAGTTAAGGAGAAAAATAGAAAGGATGAGAAAAGCGCCATTCAACCATTTGTATTACATGCAAACATCTAGGGAAGAACTGCTACGATAATTTTATTGTTTGGGTGGAATTGGCAGTATGGTGAAGAAAATACTGATTTATTTTTTTGTTTATTTGGGCAGCTTAGTGTTAGCCAGACCATTCATTTAAAACATTGTGTGCTTGCTGTTCTCAGTCACCATGGCCTGTACTGCCTGCATAAGCAACTATTATTGACAGTAACCCCAAACCCCATCCACAGCAAGCCCTGTACAGCTCCGGTACAGAGAAGAGGAAGGTATGGAGAAACACAGGGAATAAAACACTAGGGGGTTGCCCTCTAAACTATGCAAGTCTCCATGTAATGCCACCACATGAACATGAAGACAAAACACATACGGAATCTCTCTATATAGGAAAATATCCCCTCCAGTACCGTCCAGTCTCCACAAGTACTGATCCTACTATTAAGGTTTTCAGAAATTGTGGAAACTAATCAATTCCTATGAAACAGGCCCAGATTGATGGGAATGTCTTGATCTGGCCTTGTCCTAAACCCCTCTTCTGTTCTTCACTACACTGTTAAAGAACCAAGCCAGATAATTTTATTACCAGCTGCTTGAGTGATTGATAGTATTTCCTGCTAATTAGTCACGTAGCAATAACAACAAAATTGTAGTGCTTGGGATAAATAGCAGGCAGTCTGAATGCATTCAGTGACTAACAGAAATTCAGCTATTCTCTTGGCATCAGAGAGGTGGAGAGAGTCACAATTCCTGGAAGATAAAGTACATATGATGACACATAATTTGAAATAATCTCCTCTCACTGGAGTATTTTCATAATAGCCCTGATGTGTCTTAAAGTAAAAAAAAAAAAAAAAAAAAAAAATCAGGTTTGAACACTAACATCCAAAGGCAGAAGACAGTAAAAGGATGGCGTTTTCCTGGTACTTCAGCCTCCTCTACAGCACAGCAAAAGCCTCAAAGCGACAGAGCTCAGAGTGTGCTTCAGAACACTCATTTTCCTGCCAGCTGCAAAATATCCTCACCAGTCTTTAAATATTTCACAACTACAGTACTTGGAGCTACTGTAGTGATTGAGGCACTTTTTAAAGTGACATTTTTTGCCATTAGAGACTAGAAACCATTATAACCATTATCTTCCTGAAAAAGTACCCCCCGCAACCACGACTACTAGGCAGATGAAACTTTTGCAATACTTAGAAGAAACACTTTGAAATAAAGACAGAAATGCAGGCCACCCTGCAGACACTGAAAATGTGTCCTGCAACAGAACTACCACTTGATGGCAGTGCACAGCATCAATCCTTGCACAGAACAATTAATCACAGTTTATTTTATTTTCCACTTATGCACAATATGGCATTGCTTTACTGAGCAAGGCAGAGGACGAGCGTTTGCAAAGCCACTGCCTGCACCACAACCTTCAGAAGCAGACAGGAGGCACTGCAGGTAGAACCCAGGAGATTCGGGAGTTTATTTAAAAACGTCATGCCTTCATCAAATTGACATCTTCATAACCACTACTCTCACATCAGCTTTGCTGTCAGAACTGCCTCTAGTCTAACAAAATGACTGTCAGCATTTCGTTACAGAAAATAAAGTGGGGACATGTATCTTGATTGATAAGATGGGAAATTTGTTTTGTCAGTCTAAGGGTAACATAAGAATATTTATAAACTCTCTCTATAAATACATTCCACAGAGGAAGAGCAGTTGAAGACTATTTTCACCCTCTTAAACACCAAGTCCTGATCTCCATTGCTCAGTCCTCCTGAGAGGGAGGCAGAAGTGCCAGCCAACACCAGGGATGCGACACAATCTCTTAGTGTCCTTCCAGATATTAACCAGCTCATTGGCTATCACAAGAAATAGAGAACCCTAAATTCAGAGCCTAAGAGGTATTTGTAATTTTGCCTAGTTTTTATTAAAACTCTTCGTGTGACAATGTAAGGATTCCTTTTGCATTTTCAGAAGACAGATTGAAAAAATCTAATAACTCTCCAAAAGAGGCAACCATTGTCTCCTCTGCTTTCCCACCCCTGCCTTCTACTAGCTCCAGCGTCTTTCTTCTGGAAGTTGTATTATTTAAAGTTCACATGTAAGGCTGCAAAGCAGTGGTGACTTAAGGGCAGAATTTCAGACAATTGCTCCAGACTTCATTTAAGCCAGTCCATTTATTGTTTACCAGCACATTCGTACCCACAAAACAGGATCACAGAAAAGATCAAACATAATTATGGGAGGAGGACCTGCGACCCAAATCATCAGCACCTTCAGTTTTAGATAATATGGAAGAAGCATTGAGAAGGGGCCTCTCAGCTGCAGTTTAGTCAATGGCTCATCCTGAAGGAAGGCAACGTTGATGGTTAGAAGGCCTCTTCTGCCTTCTCCAGCCAAAGCTGCCCTTCAGTAAATGCACAGAAGTGACCATTTCACAAGTAGTCCTATACTAACATCACACAGATCTCATGACCTAGCGAATGCCTCACTTAAGAGGAGCAAGCCAAGCGAACAGAATCATCATAACCAATCTGTGCAACCTGAAGTCTTTATTTAGGTACCCGGGAACTGGGAAGCAGCAGGCAGCTTGCCAAAGCATGGTGCAGAGCTCAGGTAGCAGCTGCCAGACGCTCATTTCAACAGAAGGGACAGCTTCTTGCATGAAGTAGGCCAGAATTGGGAAGTGGAAGATGAAAAGAATCTGGATCAAGGACCTGAGTAACAAAAACTGAAAAGATGAGGTCAAGCACAGTTTAGTGAGTAAACTATTTTGCCTGCAGAATGAAAGCAGAACCAGACAAGTTGCAAAGTGCTCCTCTCAAAAAATCAGGCATCCCAACCAACTTTCTTAAAACCAACTAAGAAGCAGGTTCTTCCACAAGCAACACAAGCAAATATTTTATTTGTAAAAGGTGCTCAGAGGCCTTCCTATCATTCATAATTCAAAGACATTTTGAAGGCAGGGCGGAGAACTACTTTGTCATTAAGAAGAAATCAAGCACCCAACAAATAAAAGACAAGAGATTTATCAGATTCTCTCACCACAGAGCTGAACTAAACATCAAGGCTGCTTCTCCTCTTGCCTAAGGACCTCAAGAGAAAGACAGGGCTTCTGTATAGTGATTTTTGTGAGAAATCCTCACATCAAAAGCATGCAATGTATGTTCTACTTTTTCTGCTGGACTGATCTCAGATATTCAGACATCCCAGTGGCCTTTGTCACCATAGATGCCACTAAGCAAACAAATTTAACGTTAGTAGAAAAGTAACTAAACCACAGCTGCCAATCTCATGACAACATTTTACTGTAAGATTATAAAGGTATTTCATTTCGTCCTTTTGTCCCTTTGGTAGAGATTTCTGAAGATCGTTAATTATTTGGTACACAATAGTGCACAAGTCACACCTGAGATGGTTTCAGCCATGGTAAGAACCCGGCTGCCAGGCAGGTATGCTGGCACAACACCTCGCTGCACTCACAGACACGGGGAACCACAGCGCTTGGGACAGATGCTGTTGCCACAAGCCTCAATTCCTCTGTATTGTGACCTCTTTTCTTTAATGCTTTAATACTTATACAAAAGAGGGGGTTTTTTCTTAAAACATGAGAGGTTATCGCAATTGTTTTTCTCAGGAATACACAGTGCACTGCAGCAGGGCATTATTCTGTATACGATATACAAGTGGGAAAAAAAATTATAGAGCATTATGCTTTTCTTCCCATTTTAGATTAAGGCAGGACACACTAGGAAATCTACAGGAGTAGTTCATTCATTAACAGAAGACCTACTGTACCCCACACCCAGGTTATACTAAGAGAGGGTCAATGCATTCTTTCTGAGTCTTTTGAAGTTCATACTTCATTAAGTTGCATGACATTTTGGCTTGGAAGTGGGAGCTCTCATCTCTATCAAAACTCTCCTTGAGAAACTCTGCAGGTTACACAGCTCATAAGTGGCAGTTTATATAAGAGAATCCATCCACAGCCCTGATTAAAGACCAAAGTCGATGGGAGCATTTTTATCAATTAAGTGTTTGCCCTCCCATGCAATCCCCAGTTATGACACATTTGGGTTTGTCACTCCAAATAACGTGGGCACACCTTAGACAAACCATGCAGAGGAGGAGTGCTGTGATTTAAAACAAGTTTGTTCCTTTTAATCAAAAAGGAAAAAGGAAAAAAGTTTGCAGCGACACATCATCCTTCTCCAACTGCTAATCTTTTCCATTTCACACCCACTGATCATTATCACCATGAAAAAACATTCCTGTCTTAAAGGCAGATCTAAGGTTGTAGCCTTGGTAGTAATCAAGAGAAGATGACACTTAATGCTTCCCAACTCATCCCCTGCATGTTACTCTGGTCCTGTTCCAACACATTCATACCTAATACTGCTCTCCTTCTAAAAAACACCAACACTGATTCCAGAGTGGCAGAAGATGCGAGTGGGTTAGAAGAACAGTCAGTCACATTACAAAGATCCTATAGCTAGGAGAGGCTGAAATCAGAAACCACGCAGGTCACTTTTGAAGTAAGATTTTCAGGACATTGTATGAAGCTGAAGACTCGACCTTGATCACTCACGTGCACTCTACATTTATTAAAGTTTGCTTAGAAATAAGGACATCCTTTCACAATTAAATCTCCTGCTGAATACTCTGCTGGATTCTCAATTAATAATAACATTTATGAAAAGAGGAACAGTTCACCTTTACAAAGCTCTTTCTTTCTCTTTTCTTCCATTTTCTTTCTCTTGCCTGGATGTCAGCAACAGTTGAGTTTAAGCTAAGTGACTAATTTAAATTATTTAATTTATAAACAGAGATCATAATGATGGATGGAGCTTTGAGTAACCTAGTATAGTGGAAAGTGTCCCTGCCTGTGGCATGGTGGTTGGACTAGATGATCTTTAAGGTCCTTTCCTCTAACCATTCCATGATTCTATGAATCACAACAATAAAAAGGCCATTTAATAATAAACCTCCATTGTTTAGGGCAATGTTAATCCTTTTTTTCCTATCCGCATACTCCATGATGATCTGGATATTCCAATAACATATTGACAACAGCTAGGAAGTACCTTACAATACTCAAGTTGAAATTTTTACTTTTGTTGGTAGAGATATACAACTTCTATAAAAAGGTGATGATCAGTGAGGTCATTGCAAGTATTTAACAAAAACAAACAAAACTGAAGCTCCTAACTGCCAACCTCCCATCAACCAAAGACTCCTGCTACCCTCCCATTCCACCTGAATGGTTTGGGACCATTCAGGACCACTCCACCAGTCCTTCAGCTTTGAGACCCTGAGCTTCCTGAGCACAAAGCCCCAGGCAGATCAGAAATATGGTTTGAAACACTGTCCTTCATCCACTACACTGTGCTCAACAGAGTTCCCATATTGACAGGGCAGCACTGAAATACAAGTAGGATTAAGTAAAGACAGCTTCAGATTTAATCCAGTGTCTGTGCATCAATAGAGATGTTCCTGACTACAGTTTGAAGCAGACAACCAAAGGACTGTCCAGCCACATGGACTTGTTTTTTTTGCATATCCTGCACCTGAAGAAATGAATGTATATTAAGGACCTTGTAGTACAGAATATCCCCTTTTCCACAGAATATCTATAGTTGCACCAAAAACTATGTAAAGCACGATCCATATAATTACACACTGGAAAAAAAGACAACTCATGAGAGCAGCCGCAACACAAATCAGTTACACTTAATCCAGCCAAATGACAGTTGCTTTTTGTAACCTTAACCCCTGCTAGTGAAAAAGCTGGGAGAGAAATCTCGTTCTCTGCCAAAACCCTCCCTGTGCTATGGCACTGGAGATCACCTCTGCATTAAAATCGAGCTTGTATCACAAAGTTTAAGACTACTGCTGTAACAGGGAGAACTCGAACCTTTATCATCACAGTTATGCAAACTGCAGAAGACCTTGTCAATGTCTTTCCCACTCTACTACCCCACTTCAGAACATCACTGCAGGCAGCAAGACAGCAGCTTATGTTAGTACCCCATTGAGAGAGCTGAGGAAGGAAGGAGGAAGGGGATTTGAACATCTTTATTTCAAATGCACGCCACAATATAAAGACACAGACTCTGCCAAGTAACACTGCCTTTTATAAAGGCAATTATGTGTTGACAGTGATACAGGTGGGATAGCTGCTTGACCTACAGCCTGTTTAAGTACCAGCGTTAATGATACCGCAACTGTGGTGAACCTTCCCCATGCTATATTGAGGAACACTCCGCTGCTGTATCTCTTCTGGAACGAGCTCCTCTGCCCCATGACCACGTTGCTGTGAGCAGCACCAAGCTCCGGGGCCAGCAAAGCCCATTAAGCAGCATTAAGGGCAGGTAATGAACAGCTCTGGGCAAGAGTTACAATACTTCTGGGAGGACCAACTGAAAAAGCTATTAGCCGTCTGTTTGCAGAGGAAAGGCTGAGCTCGTGTCCCAGCCCAAACCTGCAGCAATATAATGCTTAGCTCCGGTTGCTGGCAACCTCATTGACCAGTGAACAATCAAACAATGCTTATATGGGATAGACTTATTTAATCACAAAACCACAATACTCATTATTACTACAGGACATGTTTTCCACCTTATCTCTTAATCTTTACACTTACAAAGGCAAGTAGTCTCATTATTACAGGCTGTGACCTCCCAGTGGTCACGAGCTCTGCAGTGGCAAGACAGCTGATTTTTACAGAAGAGATAAATAAAAGTCCAAGCAGCCAAAAGAAGATACCAAGAAGGATGCAGCAGGTGGTCTTCTCTCTATTTATGTGAAATGAATAATACAGGAATCTCTATCACTCTATTAGTGCATATGTGGAAGTTCCATCTTCTCCATCATCCACAAAACTCTGGTCCCAAGTACACTGGACATCTCAGGTTCCCAAAACACTTTTCGTAATTGTGAGGTATTAATCTGGGCAACCTGGTAATTATCAGATAGGACAAAATGTGCTCTAGCTCTTTAATTGGCTGCCAGGAACTGAAGACATCTTTTACTTTCTCCTCCTAAAAGGAGCTCAGTAATGCTACTTACGATAAAAACAACTACCAAATGCAGCTTTCAGGGTGAAACTCATGGAAGATTTAAAAAATTAATACGCAAAATTAAGTAATCTTGAATCTAAGACATTGGCTCAAAAGAGAAAGAGCATAAAGGATGCAATACAAAGGTGTCTGGAACAAAAGGGTAAAATTTGGGGGAAGCAATTTTTCCTGAAAGTAGACAAATGTAGAGAGATCCCCGGACACATCTGTATTGCCTGTTATTTCCAGTTGTTTACTTCACAGAGATGAAATTCCTTAGGGAGAAATTCACAGGATACTGTTCTCAGTTATTTGAAAACAAGCTCAAGAAGCCTATACACAGAAAACAGAGTTGACATCATATTGAAGAAGGAACCTGGTGAGGTTTGGTATTTACCTACTAATGGCCAGGCCACAAGACTATTGTGTCTGCCTTTTGAAAAATAAAAATACCAGGAAGATACATTTTTCTTTATGTTGTGCTCGCACCTAACAATTTGATACGAGCTGAGCTGTCAATTAACAACACATTGAAAACAAAACTGAACTTAAAAACCGTACCAAGCATTTATACTGAGAGCAAACAGGAAGACTAAATACTGAATTTTCAAGGTTTCTCTTTTTGCCCCCCCAAGCTGCCAAAATTTGTTTGTTTTGAGAGGGAGCTGATTTGCATATACACCTGGCCAGCGGAGGAGGAGGAACAGAGAAAAGGCAGTCACTGATGTATTAATAATGTTGTCATCAACTTATTTGCATTGCAAAGAAACACTATACTGAGTGCCATATAATCATTATTTTACACCAGGCTACATTTGACCTCAGCCCAGTCCTCTTCACTATCACATGAGAATGAGGACTTTTAAGTATACCACTCCAGTATTACATATTAAATACAAGCTCACACAAAACGGTGGGAAAATAAACTAAGTCAGAAGATAAGACTGGGAAAACAAAGCATACAGATTAGTTGAGTCATACACTGTTCAAAAGACATAAGGATAATTTTATCTTGCTTTCTACCATTCATGTTTTTCTACTGTAGCATCTACACCGAATATTTGCACATAAGTTTCATTCTCTTTTAACGTGTCCTAAATTTAAATTAAGTTTCCTCAAAGTCAAGGTGCATTCAGTATGGTTGTGATTTAACAAATTTCAGGCAACGTTTAGTTTCACAGTAATAACAGAATATGGTGGTGTATGCCAGAAACGCCATTCTCCCAAAGTCAGGTCACACTACATAACATTTCAATCTTGCTTCAAGCACAAGACTTAGTACAGGAAGTATAGAATAAATTCCAATAAGAACTTCCAGCTGGTAATTAAAAGTAGGCAAAATTTAAAAGCTTCCATGGCATTAAAGGTCAATATGATCTATTATTTACAGCACACGACACTTTCCAAGATACAGGTCTATCACTGGCTCTAATCGTTTCTCCTTCCTTCCCCTTAAAAGCCACATTTCCAAGCAATTTTCCCTCCAAATTTTCCATCCTTTCATCCAGCTCTACCCAAGTTAGCGAGGTCTGTGGGTAGGACCATAAGCCCAGGATGGCTTCACCAGCTAACCCTGCTCTGAGCATGGCAAGGCTATATGGAAAGCAAACGGTTACAAACCTGGCTGGCAGCTTTGGCACAAATTTAACAAACATGCGTACACCCCCACAAATCCAGGTCTAATTTGACAGTCCCCATGTTCTGCAACAAAGCTGCTATTCAATAGTGAGAGGAAGCTTGTTCCTTATTAATGTAGCCATGGAGGTTACAAGCTTCCAAGAGGCTGACGTAAACCATCCCCTGCTGCAGCACTTGCAGCACAACCGAGCCCTTCGCTGCTTCCAGTTCCTCCCTGCCACGTTTAAAACTCCGACCAGAAAAATATTATCACAGTGGGCAAGCACTGCACACCGGGATGCCCTATTTTCCACAGAAGCAATTTCTTCTTAACAGCCCCTCCACACATCAAGTCGCAAGAACACAGCCACGCGCTCGAGCATGCTTTGGGTGGGTGGGGGAGGCAGGGGGATGGTTGCACGGTGACAGCATTACAACGTCTTAAAAACTTCTTTAAAATTGTCTGCTGGAAAGACAGAAGAGCTCTGTAACTTACCTGAGCATTATCACTGAGCATTTGCAATTCAGTGAATACCAATAAGGTCTTTGGGGAACAGAGAAAACAGGAGCAGCATCTCCAAAAAGGATGGAGGGAAGCATTTCGTGTAGATTGCAAGAGAGGAAAAGAAACGTTTAAATTTTGTACTCACATATAATGGAGCTTGCTGTGGATTAAGTTTCATGACCTCAGAACACTGAAACAAAAAAGAAAAGACAAATTTAAGATATTTTTTGTAAAATTTTAAGTACTTCCTCATACACTGCAGAACATTAAACTTCCAAAGCTGTATTATCCCCTCTACAGTATTGTTTCCAATAGTCACCTTTACACAACAATTTTCTATTTTCTCTCTTTCAGATCAAAAAAGGATCTGTCACTTTTATTTTAATTTATGCTTGCATTAAGCAGAGGCAACTCTAAAGTGATTTGTAGAGCAAAGTGCTCATCTGAACCATCTGCAATGTTGGCACTGAGGATATCCCAACCCTTAATTGCTATCCGTCTACGAATTCCCCCACTCCCACCCAAAAAATATTTGTAGAGATTTGTAGTTCTCTCCACTGTTGGAGAAGACCAAATACTCTGGCAAACACTACCTTGCCCAAGTTATTTTGGTGCCTTTTTATTCCCCTCCCACTGGATTGTTTGTTCAAGAAACATTTCAAAACTACTTAAAAATCAAACTATCAAAAATTCTCCTTGCAAAACTGAAGGAAAACTTCCAGAACAGACGATGCTCACAAACCCGCATCAGCATTTTTCATAGTCAAAAACTACCATTATTCGTCCTACCAAGGCGATTTTAGTCAAGAAAATTTCCTCTTTCAGGTCTGCCCCTGGAATTTCTATATAACTTTGTGAAAGTCATTTGCATTGAGCCCTGAATCGGCTGAACCTGAATTTCACTTGTATTAGTTTCTCCATTGCAGCAGAAAATATTCACCCTAAATGAAAGCTGTAAGTTTTCATTTAATGTGTGTATTAAGCAGTCCAGGATCCTAAGATGAAGGAATGCAAAACAATTAAAAATGGAATTTCTGCTGTTGCTCATGTCTGCAGTACTGGTAATGCTCTGCAAATACTTCAAACCCTTTTTAAAAAGGGATGAAATACCGCTCTGCTTTTCACACAGAAAACACAGGATCTTGTTCATACTTCGTTCCATTCCAAATCCCACAGTTTGCCTTTAGTGAGACAGAAATTAAACCACAGCCTAAGTTTTCTTAGCTGATTCCAGCTATCCTTGCTTCCTCACACGCTCTCCTTATTTTACAAAGAAGCATTTTTGTACCGGTTGCTCTAAAACGTCTGAGCTACCTGCCAAGCTTGCTCACCAAAACACAGTCCCTCTGCAAAAGGTGCTCCAAGGCAGCCAGGAGACAGACTAGTATTTTGCAGTAGTTTTAAATTTAGTCAAACTCATCCCTATTTTCAGCCTCAAGATTCCCCTTCCAACAGCAAGAATGCCTCAAAATGGTTATGCTTGATAGTTTTCCCTGTATTTTCAGCTCTTACAAAGGCTGACTTACTCATGAAAATTGTGGGACTAGTAGCACTAGCTATTGTTTGGGCAGGTGGGCTCCAAAACCAGCTCTGCAAGCAATCCTCACTTCTGTCCTACAACATGCTCCTGCTATTCCAGTCCTACTGAGGGCTCAAAAAGAAAACTAAAAAAGAAACAAAAACAAAAAATGCACAAACTCTGCCAATCTCCCTCATGACCTACCTGAGCATTTCTCTCCTATTCTGAACCTGGGCGTCTTTAACAGGAGTACCAAAATGTTATCCAGCCAAGTGTGTTTTACAGAAATTAAACCATGGTTGGAAAAAACTCCCTTTTAAGCCCAGTTCACAATTGGATTTTTACAAAGTCTCATTGCAATGGACCAGTTTCCTTGGGAAGCAAAATTCAGACTTTAGTCTTAACACAGCAATTTAGTAGTTTTTGAATATGACTTTTTAGAAAATATTACAGCACAGAATCAAAACAGTTGTCTCAAATGCTAAAGCTTAAAGGGAGTTAATATAAAGCATCGTTTTCTCACCATATCTTTTCAAGTCTTGACAAGTAACCAAACAACCTTTCTTTTTGCTGATAAAAGATAGCATGATATACCTTCAAAGACAAAGAATCTATACCTTCGCATTTATATCAACTATTAGGATTACTCCTTATCCCCAAAATTCAGCCATCATTCTACACTATAGCATAAGGTGCAAGTTAAAGGATGTGACATGAAAAATTCAGGAAAACAGAACATGGCAGGTTTGTATTTGCCCAGGACACCAAAGGCAATACATATATTCTACTCCTCAAATTTCTTCCGCTCTGGAATCATTAGTTTTTTTAAATTTTTATCACCTATTTCAGTTTCTTAGGAGTTTGCTCTGAGGAAAGGAATTCTAACGTACTCAAATATATTCCTCCCTCCTTTAACAGTTTTACCTCTTCTCGATCACAGTGCACAGGTAGTTGTCACTCTTGCCATTACACACTAACTTCTGTGATCTGAACGTTCACTCAAAAAGCAAAGTGAGCAAGCACACACTCAGGGAGGTCACACGTGGATTTCAACCACAGCTGTTTGTTTTGCCTTCGCAAACCCAGGAGGCACCAGCCAGCTTCTCACACTCAGTAGGGTATTCTCACCACTGCCTCATCCCTCCTGCTCCACTGCGTTTGTTCTACCCAGTCATCAAGCCAACACTTTTTAGAATGCCCCATCCAAAGCCTCATGAAATAAGGACGAAGGCCCTAAGTGCAAGGCTGAGGCATGCACCTAATCTGAAAAAGCAGTAGCAGGGTCTAGACCGTTATATTTTCCCGTCCCTGATGTAGGTTTGAGAAGCTGAGAGGTGTTAACAGGAGAATTACATATCTAACCTGGACCTTTCGTCTCCTTTCTTATTGACTGCTTCACTGGTGCTTTAGCCCACCCTCTTCAGCAAAGCCATGGAGGGACCTGTATTACATCAAAACTAATGCTTCTTTATTTGACATTTGGGTTGTAATGCTGTAGAACTGATCAGCTGTGAGCCCCTCCCCCTGCTTTCACGATTTTTGTGCAAGATGCCATTCTAGCATCTGCCACCAACACCCATCACACCTTGATAAAAAGAAGAAACCACAGTTCATGTGCTCCATCACAAGGTCTACTCTGCCGGGTTTATCCAAAGTGAGAAGCTGTTATGGTACACATTACGCTTGATACACTCCAGACGTTTCAGCTGAAAATCCCAAAACGCAAACACTGCCCAAGCTCCTTTGATGAAGTTTTTCATCAGTCTTTTTTTATGGAGCAGACAATATGAGTAGTAGTAAGAATGTTCCTTTTAAGGCCATCGGTGGAAACGAGTAATAAGAGCTTTCCTATGCTGTCTAGCTCAAACAGATTGCGCTGAAGGTATCAAAAGATCTGTATGAAACATCGGCTGCAGAACAGCATGCCCTCAACAGGGCATTTAGGTTCCTGTAAATCAAGGAATAAAGTGAGATAGCATCTTCTGACCTCTGCCATCCAGCAGAAGCGCAGACCATCTCATCCTGCTCTATCACCTTCCTGGCAGATACCTGATAGCAGCTGAGTAGAAAGAGAAATGGGGAAGAGACATGTACAGATCAAGAAAGGATGGGTTGGCATTAAAAACTCCCCCTGAGTAACCTCTTTCTGTGGTGGAGTTGGTTTTGGCTGTAATGAAAATGCCGCAAGTCACAGAGTCCAAAAGAAGTAAATACTTGATGTGTAAGGAAGGCAGAATATTGACACTTCCCATCAAGCACAAAAGGGGAGGCCTATTGAGTTCAAACCCATGACCAGTTTTTGTTGGGTTTTTTTGGCAAGATAAGTGCACAGCAGCAGCAGTGAAATAAGGTGACCCTGCTGAAAACTTGGTCTTGTCAAACAAGAAAACAAAAATCCTAGAAATACTTCCTCCAGGAAGATTCCCCCCCCTTCTTATCTTACTAGATGGCCCTTACACATCAGCAACTTGAAATGATTTCTCATTTCATAATACACATATCAGTTCAATTTTTCAAAGGATGCAAACTTAGGTTGCAAGGAGACAGGCAGGTTTGGAAGAGATTTTATTTTATCTTGTTAGGAAGTGCTTTGGCAAAAACATATGAGAAAAACTGAGTAATGGATAAGCCTGAATGACTACTCTGCATCAGCAAAGGACTAAATTTAGGTTTCTAGGCAAGTGAACTTCTCCAACCAGTGGGCAGGCAGGGGAGAGCCTCTGAAAACCTTCAAAAAAAACCCCAAAACTTCAATGAAGAAAGAAAAGGGAAAACAAAAGACAGACTATACTGGTTATAATCAAACCAAGATTCTTAAGGACCTTAACATAGTCCTTAACCTGGACTACTCTAAGTGTAAAAATAAGGGGGAAAATAGAGAGAGAAAAAAAAAAAGACAAAAAAGGCTAAACTGTGTTTTCTCCTGTATTAGAGGAGCACATCCTTCAAGTTGATGCTTGCTCTGAGCCCCAGAAAGCAATTTCTGTCTTTTTGGGCAGGTAGCACTTGCTCCATCAGATGTTGCAGACTGCAGTGAGAATACCTGGTCCTACAGCAAGATTGGTAGGACTGCACATGAACTGCCTTGGAAGCCAAACTAACAAGAATAAATCCCACCTCCCTTGCCCAGCTCCCACCCACCACAAGAAGTCATGCTATGGGCACCCTCGTGGCAGCCAGCAGATTCTGCTCCAGTAGCAGTTGCCTGTACTTAAAACATTCATATTATTTCTTGCAAATAGCTGAATCTTTTGAATTTCAGCATCTGGGAGTTTTATCACATGCTCTGCAGCCATCCAGACACTTATCTTGCAATGTTTCTGGAACTGTATTAGGTTTTTCCCCTTAGGGTAACAGTGAAATCCCTTGTGTTTGCAAATTTGAAAGTAGGACATGAAATGTGAGTCCAGGCTCTAGCTCTTAAAAGCAACAGTGGTTTTAGACATTATAAAGATCTGCATAGGTCAGTAAAATTGAAAGCTACTCAAGTCTTCTCAAAATGGGAAGGATACCTTTCTGCTCTGTTAAGCATTAAAGAATTAATACAGTGAGTAGTATTAAGGTTTCTTCTAGAGAACATCAGTGTTATTTTGCACAAAATTTCATGGAAGAGGACAAACTACTACGCTTGATTTGTCTGGATATGGTAACATCTGACAAGGAAAGAAAGGGGAAAAAAAAAGCATTTACTTGCTTTGCTGTGGTTCCCAAAACCTTAGTCAGTATTAGGGCTCCATTGGTTACATGCTGTAAAAATGTCAACGCAAAGTTTCCGCCCTGAAGAGTTCACCAACAAGCACAGGCAGCGGGAAGGGGTACAAACACCAAGTGCCTAAGCAGTACATCCTCTTCATCCACTACTCCCAGCTACCATTTAATTTAACCTTAATTAGTTGGCTTATTTCTTCTAGGCATCCCAGGCAAAGTATGTATCTTGAGGACAAATCTGAAAGTGAGGCCAATGGTCCTCCAGATCTACCCAGCCCACGCCCGAGCAGTAATGCTGAAGGTCTGTGAACACCACATAGATACGAGCTGACAAAATGGCTCTTCGATTTTCCCCATCGTGCCCCGTTTGGGCTTGCTTTTTCTGGCTACGGCCTGACATCAAACGCCGGTTTCACCAGCCAGCTTCTGTATGCTTCCCAGCATCCACTCCTTGCTGCTTCGCTCCACGAACCACACGAGGAGTATGCAAGAAAGAAAATATTGTGCTACTCTCAAGACCATAGCCTCAGAGTAGTCTGTTTAGGGAATTTTTTATTTTTTTTTTAATCAGAAAGGAGAGCTACAGGATGGGCAGAAACAAGAACGACCACTCTCAACTCCAACAACCGACCAGAACTGCAACAAACAGGAGGACAAGGGGCATTTAAGCCAGGTGGTATGTCTGGGAAAGCCTACCTACCCCCTTGCCGCTCCCTTATGCACTAAATACACTTCAGCGCTAAGTGATTCAATTGTTTCAAGCTTTTCAAGTTCAGTTTTAAGGGGGTTTTTTTTAGGTAAACTTCAGTTTTAGATATACTTCAAGTTTCAGCTTTGCAGAATCTTACCTGAATCTCAGCACTCTTTTTTTTTTTTTTTTTTTTTTTTTCATTTTAGCATTTGATTTTAGAAACAATGATCTGTATTTGCAAAGCTTACATGCACTCCCAGCTGCACAAAAACAATCTTAGCCATAAAGAGCTTGCGGTTGCCCGTAGGAAAGAACAGCCAAAAAACACACGCAGAATCTGATGAAGTTACAGATTGCATGGAAAGCATTTGAATAGATAAGCAGAAACGCAGAGAAAGCAGGATGGCTTTCCAGCTGTAAGGAGGACCACATCACAGCATTGCTGGGCTGAAAGTCAAAGGAGGGGGGTTTTTTTATTTTTTTATTTTTTTTTTTAAATTTCACAGAATTTACTTTGTACAAAACCATTGTGTAACACTGGTTTGTAAGGACTTCAGTCCTTGAAAGGACTAAACTTTGTGACTTCAAGGCTCTGGAGTAACACTTCATCAGGTAGCCCAAACTACTTATCCCATAGAAATTAGAGAAGCACTATTTATGGTGGTTATTTGTAAGACAGTAAGCCATCAACAGACTTTCTTTTGTACTGTAACACTGCCACCAATCAATATACCCACAGTGGGAGAACCTGCATTATAACCAATCCTCAGATCCTCACCCTTTAGACAAACAATGCATAAGCTGTAAAAGAGTTTAAAGAAATCCAAGGATTTCCAGGGAGCACACATCCACCCCCGTCAGCTGGGCTGCATTGCCTCCTTTACAGCTGCACTATGAAAATAAAATCAAGCTTCCAAAAACACGTCGCTTCTCATTCAACAAAGCACAGTGTCCTCAAGGGCACTCCCCCACACTCTGGTTTTACAAAATGTTAATTTATGAAGTGCTTAGAAGCATCAGGAGGATTGAGTTTCAGGAACTAAAGTGCTCCTGCTCTAAACTATACAAGATAAATAAAGACCAGGAAACAGCAAGCGGAGGGACCAGGGAGAAGACCAACAGGCCATACACAGATGGATTCCTGCTGGAGCCACGAATTTCACGTGAAGAGAACTAAAATAGCAACGTCTTTCACAAGTTTATTGTTCTTCCCTGTGTCAAGGGAATTACTGAGCTGGAATATTCCCCTTTTTGAGTGGTACACGGCATTACTGCATTGTATTATCCATCACCGATCTCATCACTTTTTTGTTATAATACAGTTATTTGAAAAAAAGTCCTTCTTGGTTTGGTCTGGGGTTTTGGATTTTTTTTTTTCCGTTTTTACCTGTAGCAAAAAGTCTGAAAATGGAAAGAAACAATGGACTTGAGGGTTTATTACTTATCTTTTCTTGTTTGGCGTTTTTCCCGGGTATCTCTCTACAAAGTTCAGATCTGCAGTTACTTACTCTCACCCTGCAGTGTTGGGTGAGACACTGGTTTCCTCACACACTTTGTCCCACAAGCTTCACTCATACTGAATGAACTTCAGAACTCACCATTCATAAAATGAATGAGCTTTCTAATTGGTGCATTAATGCGCTCTCCTTAAAATCCATGTGAAAGGAGATTAAAAAACTGCAGGTCAAAACCTATAAAAAGCTTTGACAGGAGAAACAAACCCATAACCCAGTTCTTCAACGATGTGCATGGAGACTTTTGTATAAATAGTGTAGCTGCAATTGCAGTGACTAAAATAAACCTTAAGACAGAAGATGACCATATGTCCTTCCAGGCATCATACTAATAAATGCAGAACGACTTTCCCTGTAGCTATACTAATGCATAATTTTACATATCTGGTCAGAAATAGGAGGCTGGAGGAATTAGGAGAAATAACGCATTCCAAGGTTATTCTGCAGACACATAGGAAAGTGATACCACCAGCAAAAGTCATAGACCATGGAAAGGAGAGGAGGTGAGGAAACGAGAAACCAGACTTCAAACATGTGGCAGCAAACAAGTTACCAGCATATTGCAGCATTGTGTTTACTATCACAGCTGAGCTTAGAACTAAAAAAACCCCAGATATTTGCGTATAGTCATCCGAATTTGTTACTTGCTGAAGGTTATGTTTTGTCACTAAATTCATTGCTTAAAAAAAAAAAACAAACAACCCTCATGCAGCATTTTCACAGGTGATACTGCTTCCCAGCTGTGTCCTGTCTGCAAACAAAACCATATGCTGCCATTCAATTACAAATACACAGGAGTTTCTTTTGGCTGCGAGCAATGGAAAGGAGGTTTAAAGGCGTTTTGTGTAGGCCTGGCTGTACTGTCGCCCGCCTCCAAAGGCGCACCAGACGCATGCAGATTGCTTTCACAGCAAGGAAAAGAAATGAAGTGCCATGACATCCTTCTCCCCCTAGAAAAAACTGAAAAAGAACATATTAAATTGCAAAATCAGCCTAAAATCCTGTCTTTTTTTCTTTTAACAGTGGTGGAAACCTCAGTACCATGGCCTTCACATACAACAGCCCACCAAAAAGAAGTCAGAGAGTTGCTACAGCTGAACAACTTGCAGGTTACGCCGCAGCAGAGGGGCCGGGAGCCGAGCTGGAACGCAAGCTAACAGAGCGTCACTGATTTAATTGACTGATGATTTAATAAAATGCTCTGGATATAGATTAACTTGCTTTGCTTAATGTAGCTCAGCTTCCTGGCAGCAGGAACTGGCCCAGCACTGTTCCTGGGCTGGGAGCTGGGCTGCCCAGGGGCTACACCCAGTGCTGCTCCAGAGTCACCCGTGCTCCAACCAACCCCCCAGCCATGCCATTTCCTTTCCGCAAATTTATCCCATTATCCTTCCCAAAATAATGAAGCTTAACACAAAGCTAAGGTACAGGCTAGCTTATAAAATAATAAAACCCAGTAAAATAATAAAAATTAATAAAATAAAAAAGAATTAGAATTATAATAAATAATTTTAAAAAATAAGCTTAAGTATTTTTCATGCTATAGTAAGTTCCTTACCCAGCTCTTCCAGCCCTGCCTTACTCCAGAAATTAATACCTGGCCAAGTACCTGTAGCCTCAGGACTAAGTTTCTTCTTTTGCACCATTTCAATCTCATAATTGTCAAGAAAATCTTTTGATGGATGACTTAATTCCTACCCAAAGCCTGGAAAGAGATGAAGCAGTGTAGGGTTAATAAAAGCAGTGCCATTCCCCATGCCTAGCAGAGGAAGGCTGTAATCTCTCTCAGATGTGCACATCTGGTTTCCCTGCTCCCATCTCTTCACCCATTAGTAGATGTAAAACAAACCCACAGAACTCAAATCACAGTGGCTATCACTCTACAGTTCAACTTCAAATGAAGAAAGATACTGTAAGAGTTGGAAAAACAGAGAGTAAAAGGATTATTAGCTAGCTCTAATTATACAAACTGATCTCATCCTCTTGTCATAAGCCTCTTTCCTGTGTCCGGAATCTATTTGTGCAACATAAAGAGCAGCCTTTTGTAAATGTCCAAGGGTCATCAATACAGGATGATTAATTTCCCATTTTACAATACACACATACTGTCAACCAATTAACTTGTAATAAGATATAACCCTGCCCTCACTTGTCAATTTTTTCCTTTAAAATATTACTAATGGCAAACAATATTTAAGATACCGATTCGTAAAATCCAAACAATGTTTCAAAAGGAGCTATCATGCTGCTATAATAAAATAAAAATCACAGACCACATCTTCAGTTCAGGTAGCCTCATCCTAATAAAGTTACGAACTAACAGTTGACTTTAATTCAAGTGCAGCATGTACGCAAAAGCACACGTACGTTTATACTCAAATTAAGTCTTCCAACAGGTTCTGGGGCAGCGGTTTCACATATGCATGAGACATTTATCTCAGGCTCAAATATTAACTTCCAGAAATCCTTAGCAGACATTCTAGATGCCTCTTTAGATGACTAAAATCCAGTTTATACCTTCCAATGCACTTTGTAGTTTGAACACACATTTTCGCAGCAAACTGTGGGGAAGCTGTCAACGATAACCTGCTCATGTTTGTAAGAGCGATTATTGAGTTTGGGTGCTTATCTAGCAACTTCTTGAAAAACCTCAATTTTCAAAGAACAAGTAAAACCAGAATTTTCTGCAGAACTGAGGTCCATCCCACAGGGTATCAAGCTGGGTAACCAAAGCAGAAGCATCATGAAAGTTGCTAGTTACCTTTGAAAGCAAAGACGCATTATATGGGATTGACAGTGCCTCGGGACGCTCAGCACCAGGTGAAGAATGGTGGGGAGAGAAGAACAGGACTTGGGGAATATTTCACCCAAATGTATAAAACGATAAACATGATGGATAGCTGTCATCTGCACCAAAATGCCTGCAGCCTTACATATGCAGTGGGAGAGAGCAAAGCCTCTAACTATTGATTCCAACAGCTCTTGACTGTAGCTTTAGTGTCCTAAAAACAGCTTTCTCCACCTTACTATTCCCCTGACTCTCAGAGCCATGTTATTTTAGGAACTACATTGAGCAATGATGTTGCCGCAGAAGAAACAAAACCCCCAAGTCCCAGAGCTGAGCAATAAGGCCCTGCTTCTCTCTGTGCCCCGTAAGCCGCAGCACTTGTACTGCGTTCCCAAAAATGCAGGCTTGGAGTAGAAAACGATGAATGAGGCCCAAAGCACCATGCACGTTTTCATGCTGACAAATATTATTATTTCCTAGCATGTGCAAACCAGGTGGTTATCCAATGCATATTTTAATAAGTGCATGCACCAACCTCAACTGCTAAAACCACAGGTAGAGTTGGAAAAACTGGCATCAAGACCAAGATCCAAGAGACACCTCCGCTCTCATTTTGGTCAGAGCAGCTTCAGCACCCAATGTTTTCATGTGCTTTTCCTCTCTGAAAAAAACATCAGACTCGCTTTTCCCTTTAGGCTCCCTTTTGCAAATGCTCAGCTCTGCAACTTCAGGCATCATGGACTTACTCAGGGAAAGCCTGGTTGGCATTTTTTCCCAGAATAGGAAAACTTCCATCAGAAACTTCAGGTTTCCTACTGGAGAACCTGTGCTAACCCCACTTCCTGTGGCACAGGACAATCGCATCTGCCGCTGCAAAATTAAGAATTCTTTCTTCTTAAGCGCTCCTTTTCTTTCAACTCACAAAACTACAGGAAAAATATCCTCCTCTAACAAATACTTTATTTAGGTAGTCACAGAATATGCTTATTTTACTGGAGCATCACTTCTAAGGCATGACAGTCAAAAAATGCACATCATTCACCCAGCGAGTGCCGCGATGGAGTCACTTGGTACTACATCCCCAGAGAGGAAAAATTAGAGCTGCAGCTTTGTTCCCAGGACACTGTATTACATTACACATCCAGGGAATGCCACACAAAAAGTAAAACCCCAAGCAACAGAAAGTATTACATCTCTAAAACAGACAAGAGAGAAAACTCATTCAAATCTGATTTTTAAATTAAAGCATCAAATAAAAATCTAAATAAGCATAGATTCTACCTAATTCCACTACCCCACCTTCTGGGTTTGAGCCTTTCTGCAGCTAGCTCACACCCAAAAAAGCAAACTTTGCAAACAGACACCCCACTTCGCACCTGAAATAATTTCTGTCAACTGCCTTCACAGAAGTGGCCTTTCAGACTGGTCCCTCAGGAATCGAATGGGTTAAGTGCCCACAGGTCCCAGCCTCCCCAGTAAATCATTTATTACCCCACCTCAGGGACAAGCAGCTATGCAGAACCACGAGCCCATGCTGTGCAGCTGTTTGCCAGCCAGGCAACTCTCTACAATTACGTTATAACACGGGATTAAGCTTGGGGAGTGGAAATACGTCCCTTTATTACTGGGGTTTGTTCCCCCCCCCCCAAGTTATGCAGCTATTTTAAATGTTACAGAGCTTATTAACATGAAGTTCATTAAGCAGTTACCACTGTATGAATGAAATGAAAAGATTATAATTATAAGCACAATTATGGAAATACTAGACCAGCAGGCAAAAAAAGGAAGGGGTATGAGAATGCTGCTCCTAAACTCCAGTTTAGCCTTTTTATTTTTCCCCCCCAGATCCTTCAGAGGAGGCACACCCAGAAATCAGACACAATGCAGAGGCTGGTTCCCAGGCAGGTCAGGTGAGAAGCCTGTGCTGGGGCTCCCCAGAGATTTCTCTGCGGCTGCCGCACAAGGAAGAAGCCGTCCCCTTGGTCACCCCTGGGAAGGGTCTGGCATCTTCCTCAGCATCAAGCACTGTTCGCTGCAAGCTCACCACACTCCAGAAATTAGCAGCAAGTTAAGAAACTGAAGTCAAATCAAGCCACATTTTGCTTCTCTTACATGGCAGCTGGTGTCATGAATTCCTCCTTTAAACACAGCCCCATACATTTGGCTAACGAGTATCAATATTCATGATGAACCTTGAGACCAGCTTTCAGCCAGCCACAAATTCATTCCCGATAAAGCAGGTTTCATTCAGAGTTTTCCTAAAGACTTCATTTCTTTCTCAAGCTCTGAAAATAGGTATAATTCCCCTGCCAAACCCCACTGAAAAAAAGGAAACCCAAATAACTACAATAAATACTTGTCTCTCTACAGTAACAGCGGTTTATGATTAATCCACCCAGCTGTTGCCACAGCTCAGTAACACCAAATGATTTGGACCCAATATCATTAAAGCACTGGTCTTCTCAGGCAAGACCATGGAAAACCTGAGACACTGCAGAAGGTAAACAGGTTAGAGACAGTGGGAGGAGGAGAAAAGAGGCAGCTTGCAGTGATTTTCCTCCCTCCCTCAACAGAGCTCAAGCATGGCAAGCACCCATTTCCAAGCAATACTCTCGCAGTTTCTTTGCTTCAGGCTAACAGTTTTTGCAAATTCAAGTCTTTTTGGAGAGAATGGGTGTAACTCCATGAGTCACAACAGCTACTGTCAGTAATGCAATAACCATATATTCGCTTTTAGGTCAGATCCATCCCCTGATCTGGTTCACCACACCGAGAAGCTGGTCTTAACAGAAAAACAAACCCAGAAGCCTCAATGCCGCGACCTCTCCAGGACAGACAGATGGCCGTTGTGCCAAGCGGGAAGCATGTCTGACCAGCAGCCAGCAGGACCTGAGCCTCGTGGACCTGAGCTCTGATCCTGACCGGCTTCCACAGAAATCGTCAGGCTGTAACCACATGCCTGCCCCGGGGACATGAAATTCATATCTTAAAATACTAGGGAAAAACAGCTGATGCTCTAAGTGTTAAGTGCTATTTTACACCACAGCATATGGTTGAGAGACCACACATCCCTTTCCTTTTATTTTTTCCTTCCACTGCAAAGAAGTTCTATTTTAAGGCAAAATCGCTTGTCAAATTTGCTTATAATGTGTGCTTTGATATCAGCATCCCTTCCTGCTGTCAAGCAGGTAAGCTGGGCAAACCTATTCCCCCAAACCCCTCACCTCAACCCCTGCTTGTACCTGAAAGAGCTGCCAAAACATTAACCTTACTTTAACTGCATGAAGCAGTACAGGTGGCTCCAAGATGTCCTTCAGGTCGTTCCCACACCAAGCAGGGAGGAGCAGGGCAGGTCACGATGCTCAGCTCCTGGAAGAGAGGGAAGAAGGAGTCACCAGGTGCAAGGGACAGCACGGCTGCTGAGGGTCCCAACATCCAAGCTGGCATCACAAAACCTTCACTGGGGGGGATGGAAACCATCCTCTACCTTGCTAGCCATTCAGGAGTCATCCATTGCCTCCTGCGGTAGTCCTGCATCGTGACCTGCGCCAGGCTTCCACGTGCACGTGCAGGGCAATGACCACACAGAATAAAGGGCTATCTATAGAACCACATGAGCATCTGGCACCATCTAAGAATAATTGTGCTGCTGACTTATATTTGCTACTGTCCTGCTATTTGGTTTATCCCCAAAGCTGCGGATCTGTTGTCCCTCACCGTATCCCAAACCTCTAAGCTGGCCTTAAGTCCTTTACACCCATCTTAAACACATCCCCCTTCAAGACATACTTCATCAACTGTTTGAGAACTCCCTTACAGCATGGTATTTTAAAAGGAACAAAAGTGCCAAAAGTAGATGATGGCAGGTGATGGCCAGCAGATGAAGACCAAGTCTACCAGCAAGACTCTGCCAAACACTTCTGGGTCGCCTGCTCTTTCCCACAGGCTAATTTCCTGGGCTGGGGCAAAATCCACTTGGTAGATTCATCCACAGGATGAATCTGGTCTACTGAGCACATCTGGAAACAGCAGTTAAAGTGGGTTAAATGTCAAAAGAAGAAAAAAGCCCAGGTTGGGCTTTAGCTTATTAAATGCTGTGTAGGATATTTTATTAGCTAAATCAAAGCCATCAGGGCACCTTAGGCCATCATTTGGTTACCACACCAGGGAAGGTTGTGGCTACACACACATCACCGAACGCCAGTGAGACACACCGACTGCCTCCTCCTGTTCTACCAGATAGAGGAGACTGCCCCTGTGCTTTTTCCCCTTGGGAAAGCATCGGTAATCAGGGAATCTCACAGCCTGAGCCAACCTGCCAAGTTCAAAGTGCAATTACAAGCACAGTAGTAACAATGGCAAAGCTAGTTACCAGCTGGGAAATCAATTGTATTGTGTGAATTAGCTGGGGAACATAGAACACTGGAAGATAATGCATTGCACAACAAATCTCATTCATTCATCTACACAAGAACAGCATCACCTGAACACCTCAATGTAGGTTTTACACAATGTTTTCTTAAGATGTGTTGCTAAGAGTCGTTTATCCATTCTGCTGGTGGTTCCTGCTGAGAAATAGCACGAGTGTTTTGCAAGGCACTACAGGGTACTACATGCTAAAAAGCATTTTACTATGAATATATATATTTAAACATAGACCAAGTTGCAAAAAAAGAAAAAAGTTTGCCCTCTTGTTCCTATTAAAGTATCAGGATTGTGCATGAATTTCTTCACTGCGGTGTCACAGATGTCTGAATTATATTCTTATGGCAAACTACTGGAGCTGAGAGAAGAATTACCTGAACTCTTAAATCCCAGTCAAGAGCGCGCAAACCCTCTTTGCGTTCATTAGCCAGTAGAAAACCTCCTCGCAGTCACAAACAAACAGACTGGAACTTCCCTCCGGCATTCCTGCAGTATTACTTTCAGGACCACATTTTAAAAGATGGTTACTGTTTGATAAAGCAATGATTAACTATGGTAAGCAAGCAACATTAACCCAAGGCTCCTAACTAGCCATCCTGTGTTGATCTCCAAATAACAGCTCTCTCCAAGGCATATACTACAACAATACAGTGGTTTCATTCATTTGTGAGACACTGATAACTTGGCTTTTAATACCATACTTGTAATATTTTGGCAGAGAAAGCAGGGTCTATTGCTCCTCCTTTGAACTGACAAGCAATATGGGTATGGCTAACACTGTAAAGTAGATAGTGAGTATGTTGTGAATCACTGCAGGTTTTTCATCATATCCACTAAGGCAGGAGGGTGTGTGTATGGAGACACACATGCAAAGCTCACTTGGATGCTCATGACTTGGAAAGTATTAGCAAGTGGAGAAAATCAACTGCCCTAGCAATAAAAAACAGTAATACAACATCATAAAATTCTTCCTCTGGGCTTTTTTGTTTTGTTTGTTTGCTTTTATTTTGTAGGAATTTTTAGATTGCTACAGGAAGAAGCAAAGACTATTAAAAAGACTTAGATATATATTTTAGTTCCATACATAAAGAGCCTGCACAATCAGTAAGACTGTCCACATAAAAAAAAAAAAATCAATTCCCCAAACAACTGATTTCTGCTTCCTGTGAAACTGCTATGGGATAACTCCCGCATGCCTAGACACACCTATTTCAGAAGAAGGATTTCCCCATATGGATTTCTTCTCCTCCTCTTCCTTTTCTGGGAAATCATTACCAAGTGTAGGTGAACACTGACAACGGTCCTCTTTTCTGAATCTTAAAAAGATGGTTTAAAAATTATGTTTCACAGGTGAGCTCATACTGCTTTACATATCAAAAACTATTCTGTCTCATCACAGGAAGATGACGACATACAGTGTTTTTTATAAGGAAAGCTGTAAAAAACAACTGGGTTTCTACACTGCTATGCCAACATTCCCATATTCTGACCTATAACTCTGGATAATTTCTGCTCAAAAGGGCGTATAATCACGATACCACACAGTACTCACTAAAGTAAATGAGAATATAAAGGAGACTCCTTTTGACACTTGCCTTCACACAACCTATTCTACTTGGATTTAATAGAGGAAAAAAATGCTCATGTTTACTAGGACAGGATTATTTGATGGCAGATTGTTCATGGTCTTGCTCCCTACATACTGAGACAGCTAAAGCAGAAGTTACTCACGCCACTGATGAATTACTGAAACATGCTTTGGGAAGAGAGAGGGAAAGAAAGTTTAAGGTCGGCATTACAGCTATTTACACTTTTAAAAAGACAAGGTAACTGGCCCTGTGGATTATATATGTAAGTCCTGTAATAGATAGGTTCTTTTCCCCAAAAAGAGCCCAACAGCTTAGAGGTGATCTGCATCTGATGTCTCCTTTACAGGCAGAGAAGCCAAGCATCAAAAGGTACTCTTTCTACATTTCTAAATGAAATGAACGGCAGTGACTAACACAGCAAAGAAAAAGGAGTTATCTTGTGTTGAAAATCTAGTTAGGAGCCATCAGTTGGGCTCTCAAACACACATGGTTGGTAGAGCCCCAACACTTGGATCTCAGGGTTTCCAGCTGCTCTGCTGGTTCCTCCTGAGCAAAAGCCCACCTTCCCAAACACCACCCAGCACAAAGGAAACGTCTCCTCAAACTTTCCTATCGCCCCCCCGCCCCGCCCCCTTGAACACAAACCCATTTTATTTTTCAGAGAAGTGTTGCATGTTTTGTTGCTCTGCCAGCTGATCGCTTTGACACGTTGAACAAGTTATCTCACCATCTGGTTGTAATTGCCATCATGAAGCTTTCAACAAATTCAAAAAACAGCACCAAGATCAGGGCACTAATGGTCTAGGAGATGAACTGCTGATTATTTGGGATTATTTGATGCAGCTGGAACCTTTTGATAGCCAAGACACTCAAACACAGCCAATCCCACAGCTACAGCACCCAAACCAACCTCTGGAGTATTTCTGAGTTTTGGCTGTTGCCTGCTATAAAACCTCCTTACAATTTCTTATCAAATGATGTCAAGGAAAACACTGCTGCTTCTCCTCCTCATCCCCCAAATTGTTGGGTGTACAACTCCATGCTGCTATCATCTCTTGCTTTTAATACACAGCCTATACTTATATACCACGATATCCTTATAACAGGACATCCTTTTACTGCTTCTGTTGCGTCTCCAAAGAGAAACTGGCTCACAAGACCTTCTCGGAAGTTTGTCCCATGTTTCCTAATTCCTTAGGGAAGGGAGCCTGGTCACACTCCGCTCAGACAAGGCATTTCCCACAGTCACATGCTATAAAGCCACAATCAGAGCAACAACTTCTTCCCTTGGTTGACCTCAAAGACAAGCAGGTCCACACCAAGGCTAGAGAAGAGCAACAGCATCCAAGCTGCTACAGCATTCAGTGAGACAAATCAATGTACACATGTTGGCGATATTAACAGAACAATAAAAAATTATTTGCCTAAAATCTGTTTTGCTTTGATGGATCCACTAACCGCTGCATCACAGTACATTTTTACCAGCAGAGCAGAGGGCAGGTTGCAGCTCATCACATTTTTACACACACACAAGGTTCCTCTGAAAGTAAATGAGTGATTTTGTTTAGAGGGCAGCATCTGATTTGGCACACTGAATGAAGAAAAGCCAAGGATTTTAAAACACTAGAAAGTAAAACATATCCATATTTCACATGATTGTACACATTGCAGAGCAAGTAACAACATTAAGATGTTAACTGGAGTCCCATTAATCCTCACTACCAAGAGATGGGACACAAAAATTCTTTCATATACACTAAGTTAACTTCCGAAACTTAAACTCTGTTGACAGTGTCGCCTTGAACTCATAGACAGAAATATTCCCATGTCGGTGGAAAAGGGAAGCAAGGAAGCACCCAACCAAGAGCGCTTCCCTGCTCACTCTAGCCCTGGACAGACACAAATTTCCTCTCTAGAACTTGGAGATCTGCACAGAACTGAAAGAAGTTTTGGTTTTGCTTTTTACTTCCACCAGCAATTGCAAAGCAGTGAAATACAGAACCTGGGGATGCTTTATGCCTCTCTGTCTTGCATCTTGACACCAACCTGAGCTCCATGAACTCTTGTGCAACAACCCCCAGCAACCTGCTTCCGCAGAAGATGACAAGGTGTCACTGGGACTCTGAAGGCAGTGAAACCGCCCTGAACTCGGAGAGCACAGTCCTGCACAAGTGCTCTTGAAAAGCCTATGATTGACGTTTTGAAGGCTGAAACCGTAAGAAAAAAAACCTGGAAAGTATAATAATATTTTTGTGACCCATTACAGTTTTTACTACTAATAAAAGCAGGACTCGGCCCAGAAGTTTAATGTTTTTTAAACTGGAGTACGTCACAGTGTTCATCCTAAATAGCAACTGCTTCTTTCCAGTCTTGTAAAACCACATCATGATTGAGATAAGGACTTCAAACAATTTCCACGAGACCATCATGCGTGACTGTCTGCAGGAGATATTAAAACTTAACTCTTGGAGGGTTTAAGTTTTGTGCAACACATTAACACTTCACTGAACCATCATGGCAAGACCACCATCCCCCTTGTTACTGGGGAACATTATCAAAGTCATTAGCTAAAAAATAAAGCAAACAGCAGCAAGCTGCAGTAACATCTCAAGCTCACAGCCACTCCTAAAACACAAACTCTTAATTCTGCAACAGATTCTTCTCCTTCCCCTCTCCTCCCGCCGCTCCCCCCCCCTTTTTTTTTTTTTTTTTCTTGCCCTTCCCATCCAGGGAGCAAAGCCACGAGAATCATCTCTCCTCTATCACGACATACAGGTCACAATCTGAATGAGTTGTGCCCTCTGGTTAACATGGGCCAAAGCCCAAAAGAAATCCCCTTCAGAAGACCAGGAAACAGAGGAAGCACAAACAGTGAAGCCAAGGACTACCTTAACATGGCCAGCATCAAGAGCTGCCAACACAATGCCCTCAACGCAAAGGAAAACGCTGCTTATCCACAGTCCCCCACTTAACAGAATAAGCCTATTTTCTTTGAAATACTGGGTGCAGCTCGTGAGCAGGACACACTAAACATTTCCTGGGAAGGCAACGATGCCACCCCCAGAACAGGATACGACCCTGAGAAAAGGCAGAGGGCTTAGAAACAAGAATCATGTGAAAATTTCAGTTGGAAGATCCCTTTGGAGGTCATCTGGTCCATCACCCCACTCAAAGAAAGGCCATGACATCAAGGTTATGACATTATCCCTATGCTTTCATTGTTCAAAATTGTCCCAGTCAACTGTGGCCTCTGTCTCAATTCCAACGTGCAAAATTGAGCTAAATAGGCTCATTGAGCTCCATCGCCACAGGAGTGAAGTCAAAATCATCATCAGTTGCGAGGCACTCCCAACTCCAGCCACGTAGCCTGCACAATTCACCTATTTAATCTGACTTTCCCCACGTACAAAATTGATTTTCTTCTTTGTTTCCACAGGTTGGTTTTTTTTTAAACAAAATCAACCAACCAATCAATAAAGAACTTTTACTGTGCTTAGAAACCTTGTGGTAAGGAACACATACATGTTGAAAGCAAATATCAGCATATAACATGCAGTGACATATTAATAGAAGCTTTCTCCTCCATGTTAAGGACCATCTTGGTATAAAATAACAGTGCAAATCTATATTCCTGTCTGCTATTGCAGCTGCGGCCAAGACCAAGGTCCCTCCATACTGAGCACCATGGAGAGACACAGCAAGAAGCCCTTTGCCACCATGTTTACAGGTTAAACAGATAAATGCCGGGAGGGGACACAAAGGGCCAGAAAATGAAGCGACCCGCCCAAGGTTTTACAGATGACTGCCAGCACAGTCTGTAATCCAGCTGGTATCTCCTCTCCACCCACAAAGCAGCGACGTCCATGCTTTCGTCAAAAGCTGGCTGCCTCCATCCACCGCCACGCAGCTGCCCAGCTCTGACAAACACCGGCTGGGCAACCACAGCATTAATTCACTTTACTGCTCAAATCAACATGTCACTGCAGCTGCGCAGCATTTAATTATAAAAATTAGGAGATCTGTATAATGGTCCTAAACCAGTAATGAAAGAGGAGGTCTAATGATGCAACAAAAATCTGCAACCCGGCGCTCAGATTACAGGTGGCTTACACAACAGCTCAAACAAGTAAGAATTTAGGCAGGTACCTGCAGACTTGCACAGTGCAGATCACGTTTGCCCAGAGACATCATCTGACTCCAAACATGTGAGATTCACTCAAGCACACCCTACCTACCTCCCTTGCCCCTGAAGCTCAAGGGTGAAGGTGAGGAGCTCGGTGTCTGAGCAGCAATGCTATCCACAGCAGAGCAGAACAGATGCTCCAAAACAAAGTCAGCGCTTTTCCCAAATCTTCCCCCCAAATTCACATTCAAACTTAATGGATACATCTAAAGTCGGTTTGAGCAACCCCTTGTATCTCACAAGTAGTGCTAGCTCCTCTCAGCATTAACATCCCATTATGTAGAGATGACATAACTCCAGTGAAACCTGTTCAGTTTACAACTGGGGTGACTTTTGCACCGCACTGTGTGATTTAACTCCCAGCTGCAGCCTCATTTAAGAAACCATTATCAGCACACAGTCAACAGACAGAGATCACTCATCAACTCTGACAACAAATAAGGCAATTTAGGTATTTGATGAGCACTCAGCATGAACGGTTTATGTGGAAGAGAATGCTCCTACCCCAAGATTTCCGAGTGTGGGTTTTTTACTCAACAGGCTCAAATACTTTCAGAGAGTATTGATTTCTACTCATAGCATTGATAAAGCATAAGGGAGAAATCATTTGGTTTGAAATATTCTTTTACACTGTATTGACCTTTTATGTCAATAAACATGGTACCAAATTGCAGCTTACCAGCCTAATCTTACCTTCGTTTTGTGTAGTGCTCAGATGAAAAGCATTATCATCAGGGCTGCGAAGTATTATTTGGATTTCGAAAAGCAGTTAAGTGTCATGGTCAATCTGCATGTTCAATATTGAAGGGCTCAAAAGAAAACTGACCATACCAAAACTGCAACGGTTAGGAAGTGTGACAGTATCAGCTCAGAAGCTGCTTACCAATATTTGCATGTGCTTGTTCAAACAAAAGTCTCAAGAAGAGATGCTATACCTTATCTAGAAACCCTTTAAAATGAGTAGTATGTCACTGTTCTTGTTAGAAAAATGCCATACTTGTATTCCTCTTTCACCTGTAAAATAAACTGTTAATTCTATTAAAATCCAGATTGGGAACTTTTCACTTCCACACATGACCCCCTGCACACTGTCCCTCCTCCATACCCTCGATGTTTTTCCGCCCACACCATGGTCCATGAAAGGCAGAAGTGATGTCAGCAGCCAAGCAGGTAATGAGCGAGGCATGGTGTGGCAGCAAGGAGGGGAGAGCTTGTGGGATTTTCACAGATTGAGGAATCTCTGAATGAAACCTCTGGGCCCATCCTGTACTAAAGGGTCCGCAGCTTGTTTCTGGGTGCATTAACACATGTGGTCACAAAACACATTGGCACATACTTAGTTCTGATCCATCCAAGCTCTTGCAAGGCAGGTTGAGTATGCAGACACATCACTTCAGATTTTGCCCAGTACCCAAGCAGCCCAGCGCTTCTGAAACTCCTAAGTGCATGCCCGGGGGAGGATGCAAGCTTTTGCCACCAGCAAAAACATTCCCAAAACAAGTCAGCAAATATCCATATAACCTGCATCTCAAAGCCTGATATCAAATACAGCTGAAAATTAACTGTGCATGAATGCAGAGCCGTAACAGGCTAAGTGAAATCCTGGCTGTGCCTGCACCCTCCCATGTGTTTCACACATGGGCTGGAGGTGGCCAGAGTGAGACCTGCTCATTATTTTCTCCACAAAGTGCACTCCTCCCCGTTTTATCATTAATCAAGCGTTAACAAACAGTCACTAAACTAGCACTGCCATGACTTCACTACAGCTGCTAGGCATCCTGGAAAAAAACAACAACAAATTACATTAAGGCTACCATCACTTACCAAATCCTACTACGGGTACACCAGGCAATTAGGCAACTTTGCTGACATATCTGCCAGTACTTTCCTTCATCGACTTACTGCATCTCTCCTCCCAACCATCCCCTGAAGCAAAGGATCTTTAGTTAAAGCAATCACAACAGTTTTTGCCCAACAGAATGCCCTCCCCCTCATCACCCACCCCAAGCAAGTACAGCAAAGTAGCTTTTTGTTCAGTGCAATAAGCAGTAAAGGAAAAACAAGAAGTTAAAGCCAACTCTAATCGCCGGGGCACACCCTTCTTCCACTGCACCTGTAAACGACCACTTGTGCAACACCACCTGAGTGTCAACAGGAGCTGTAGGCGCTACCCAAGCACACACGCGCGGCAATAAAGTAAAGGTACTACCCGCATTTCCACATGTATACGGGGTTTCCAAGTGCCTATCTGCCCATCTACACCTATGGAAGGGGCGATTCACCTCTTGCAAACACCGCCCCAAACTGCTTGGATCTCCCCTTTCCCCATATTCCTGCAATTGTGGCTAATCTTCTGGTCAGACATTGCCAGCCTTCTGCAGGATTTGATTGTCATCCTGCACAGCACCAAAGAGGGTTAGATGGTAACAAAACAAAAAATAGTAAAATAAATAAATAAAAACAAAAAACCAAACCAAAACATTTAACTGGTCTTCCTGAGCCAGGAGGGTCTCTTCAATGGCATGCACAGCCTTTTCGATACAGCACACATAGCCTTTTCAATACTTTCAAGGACCAGGAAAGTTTTTGCTCCTTGCTGACCATAACCTGCTCATGGTAACACATTTGGTTACCATCCGACCCAGGGTTTTTCTTTTACTATGAGTGGGGGAAAAGTCACAAAGGAGCCCATAGAGACGATGGCCACAGGGAGCACAACACCAGTGCTAAAGTCTACCTGGCCACCAGCCCATACCATAGGCACAAGCTGTCCTCGTAAACAAGGCTGCGGGAGTTACCCAGTTTCACAGTCCAGCTCCAGCCGCCATCCCTGGGACAGTCCTGCACACGCAGGAACTTTTCCACGCACATGATCCATGCACACAGGGCACCCAGAGCAGTGGCACCAGAGGAGCTTTTCCCAGCCACACACAGATGCTCAGTAGTTTGCCCCCACAAGAAAGCTTTAATGCCACAGATTTAATCATCATTGACCTGCTGCGTCAAGAACGTAAATAAATCCCCTATTCAATAGCATAGAGGAATAACCTTAGCAGCAAAAGTAGTGCTCTATAAACTATCGTTTCTTGAGACAGACGCCTGTCCCTAACCGTGCCCAGACTGACGGGTCCTCAGTGTCTAAACCACCGATCTAGTTGTCTGGTTTTAGGGCATGAGTTTGTTATTTTTTTTCTGAAAGAAAATGTTTTAAGGCAGGGACCATACCACAGTATTTAATACTGTTCTTACCTTGGGTCAAATACCTTTATTCTCTGTGCTTTTCATTTGTTGATGCTTGAGTTATCTTTTTCAAGATAATGGTTTTACTTTTGTTTCTTTTTTCCCCCCTCCAGGTGCCCTGCCCTTAACAACAGCAGACTTAAATGTAGACGTTATTGCACAGATAACATCTATTGCTAAACAACATTTTTCTGATCTATGCTTACAAAGCACTCCAACACATGCTCAATTAAAATGCTCACCATGACGTCTAAGGGCACGTGTACTTTTTCCATAGCACATTTTGGACCACAAAGACAGATTTACGCCATGGAGAACAGTGACACACTGATGTCAATTTAACTTTTATGTGCCCTACACAGAAATAAGATGCCTTAGATAAAGGAGTAACTGCTGGTATTTCTACAAATGACAGAAAATAAAGACACCAGAACCAAATGCCTGCCCAGAAATCTAAACAAAGAATGGGTTTAGAATAAGAAAAGTATTCTGGGATAATCACCATGTCTTCCCTGATCTGTTTAACGTACTTCCTAGCAGGAGCAAATGCTCATTACGTTGTTTTGCCCACCAAACGAAAAATGCAAGGGGTGCAAGCGTACTGCATAAGCGTTTAGCACTAGAGGTTGCTAGAGATCACAGATAACCCATCAGATCATAATAACCGATTGGTGTCACAGGTGAGGAAAAGCTGCTTCATGGAGAGTTACATCCTCACGGAAAATCTCTTCAACAGCCAGCTTGCGAAAGGCGAACAAATCTTAAGAGCTCCTGGATCATCCTGTAAAGGCCTGACACTTCACGGTGTCAGGAAAAGCTACAGCTCAGCTTTAGAGGTGCTCTTCTGCAGGTAGCGGCTGAGTCTCCCCCATCGAGGGCTTTCAGTTCTGGTGGGGTTTCAACAACTGGTTTAAGCCAAACTCAACCAGCTGCCACCGAGAGGTCTTGCCCACCCCAAAGCTGCCACCATCCACAAGTCTGCTGCTGGCCGGACCAAAGGTCAGCTAGGCTGAGACTCACGTTTCTTCTGCCACCTTAGCTTTCTGCTGGAGGAGATTCCCTGATCCAGGAGAAGGGGCTGAAGCGCTGGGACCAGCAGGAGGAAAGCCCCGGGCCTGCTCTTCGGGCCTAGGCCAGCTGCGAGGACACGCGCGCATGGCGGGGTGAGCCGGCTGAGGGGCCCAGGGCTCTCCCCACCAGCGCGGTCCCCAGAGACAGGAGGGAAGGGCTCTTCACTGACATCTAAGTTCTTGAGGGTGACGCAAGAGGAACAGATCTCCTGAGAACCTCAGGTGGGGGAAGGACAGCCAGCAGAAGCCGATTAACTCCTAAGCAACAGAGATCTTTTCATGTAAACCTCCAGAGCGCTCACAGGTATGCATGTGATTAAGAAGGAATGGGAAAGGTGGGGTCAGACACGGAAACAGACAAAAAACGAAGTTTTTCCAGTGTTTCTACAGGAGATAAACATCTACCTACTGATTTTATTTTTTTTTTTTTAGGTTGAGAGGTTGTTTCTGTTTCTGTGCTTTTTTTGAGATGGCATTAGTGTCAGAAGAAACCATTAGAGCCATTAAAGTTCTACTGCTTTGGTTGTAGGCTGAAAAATTCACCCCCAATTTCCCCTCAAGCCCATGATATGACTTCAGGATTAGGCCCATCTCTAAATGCTTACAGGAGCAATCCAAAATTGGAGACCAAGCCCAATAACCCCCAAAGGATTTGTCTTCAGTAACTTTTCCATAGCTTGAACCACAGCTGTTTTCCTTTGCAAATTCCACCTCTCAACTGCAGGAGCATCAGGAGAGGAAAAAAGCAAAGTGTTCCGGTTGGAAACAAAAACTCAACACAAAGAGATGCAGCAGAAGATCAAATCCAGTTTTCCTGCCAGCAAAACTCTGCTTACTAATGCACTGCTCTAGCTCCTTCTGTGCTTTACCAGAACACTCGAGGTTGGACTTTCTTTTTTCATCCTCAAGGCTACAGAACAAAGTTATGAACCAACCAGGACTAAAAGGTTTCTCTGCACCTCTAGAACCAGCATCTAATTTCTCTGATCTATTTTAAAAAAACATTAAAGTCTCTGCTGGAAGTAAAAAACCAGGTTCTTTATTTGAACCTTGCATGCCCCACCTGACCACAGTCTGCCGGCCCCAACCATTCCTTAAGCAACTAAGGAAATTAAATACAAAACATTAAACAATGCGGAGGGTCAGACTTAAACCAACAAAGACAAGGAAATTGCAAGTTAAGCCTCCTGCTTTGCCCTTGATTCACCTTGTTTTGTTCAGCTACTGCTCTGTTCCCAGACCCTTCCTCTCTCCTAATGCCCGAAAGCAATAGGACAAAGAGAAGAACAGCATGGTCTAAACATAGATGGCATTCGTTCCTATCAATTAGGCTGGGTTTTGATGTAAATCACAACAATTTTACCTGGTTTGGAACTTTGCAAAGCCAGCAATGTTTAACAATTTCTTGTACAGTTTGCATTATTCCAAGAAGGACAGAGTAAAAATGACCTGGGGCACCTGGAGGGGAAGATTCCCATCATCTAATTTTATCCCTCTAAAAACAGGGCACTGTCTAAGCTAGTCATCTCCTCCCTGTCTACAGACCAGTTTATGTGGATAATTTTAGGATGGAAGAAGCATGCTCTGGGGGTGCTCATTGCTTGCAGAGGTCTGCAGAGCTAGCTTGGCTAGCACTTGCTTAAATTTTTAGCTGGCCGACATCAAACAAGATGGACCTCATCCTCCCCTAGTAATCGTCTACCAGTTGCTATGAACTAAGCACTTGAGTCTCCAGGAGACAAGACCTCAATCCCCCGATACATTCAACAGTGCTCAGCAAAGTGTGCAGTGGTTTAACACTAAGCAGGTCACCAAGGTCGGCGGCAATACTCATCTGGCTGGTATTAGATATGTGACCTAGCTCTCTGCTGCATTAGACGGGCACAGTGGTCAGCCCCTCGCAGGACCAAGGCACAAGAAACAGCGAAGGAAGAGACAAGGATTAGTGCAGTCTGCTCCTTCCACAGCTACAGGAAATTTCTCTACCATTCTGCATGGAATGTGCATGAACAGGTACACTTACATCGCCTTAGAGCAGATTCAACTACATCTCTAAGTTAAATTTTGATAGAAAAGCCAGCAAAGGTTTATTCAAAATGTTTATGAAAAGTAAGAAATCTGAACAGTTGCACTTCACAATGACAAAGGATCAGAGAAGTTTCACAAATCCAACCTGAATGTTATTAAAATAACAATAAACCTAAGTTGTGTAATGTAAAAGGATAATTGCTATCACTGAGGCAAAATTACTGTCTTGAAAGCTATTATTTTCACAGATATCAAAACTATTGGAAATAACTAGGGGAAGAACTTGGGGTTTGAGTTTTTGTTTTGCTGTTACCCCGTACAATCAGTGACTTAAAAATGCAGTCACAGTATCTTGAGTGAGATAAATACAGGCAAAACATAGGTATGTTTTCTTATATAGTTTTTTATGTATCCTCACAGAACAGATATCTATCAAGCTGTGAAAGACATGCTCATCCACATGACAGCTACAGCTTAGAACTCAACAGAAAATTTAAAATGTAGGACTTTGAGTAGCTGAGGCAAGGTCACATTTGGATGTCAACAATTTGTAAATCCACCTACACTATTCAAGTCCTGAAGCACTTGGAGTGGAAATACTGCAGGTAATGAAAAGATTTACAAAAGAAAGATTGTTAGTCTTGTTCGTCACCCAAAATCCCATTACAAGCACATCTGGTTTCTTATTTCCAGCAAGGCTCCTACAGTAACAGTACAAGCACATACAGTGCTCTTTGGCTGGTGGTCCAGATGTGCTCCTTCCCCATCCCCATGGTGATGGGGACCTTCTCTGACCAACATCTCCAACACAAGGGGATGCAGCAGCAGGACAAACCTCACATTGCACTATCTTGCATAAAGGAAAATAAAATGTGACTGATACTTATCTTCCCACTAAGAAAGATTACAACCTAAAGAGAAGCGGCACTGAAATGTGGGCAAGCTGGCATTTTTCCTAACTAAAACAAAAAGCAATCTTCAAATAATAGCCTCCAAGGTGGTAATTTTTCCTCACTGATCGCATATACTGTTTACAGTCATAGTCTGTATTTGCTGCACTTCAGTAATAGATTAAAGAGAAGTTTCATAAGCTTGTACAGAAATGCACTAAAAAGCACTTCAAAATCCGTGCATTAAAAAAGCATACATATTACATAAAAGGGGAAACATGGGCTAGATATCAAGTGCTATTACAAATTTAGGGAATGCCAAAAGCATCTTTTACTCTCAATATACTATGAGAGGGATCCAACACAGGAAAAAAAAATGCAAATGTTCAAAGCCTACTAGCTGGTCTTCTGATCAGATGCAACTGATTACCACCATGGGGCTTCTCCAGAACATTTTAAAGAAGGGCCAAGCTACCAACCCATCAAATGACTTTAAATTATGGTTCAAAAGATTGCTCCATTTCTTCTTTATATTGTCTTTCAACAGGACAAATCTTCTCATGGCACAGTTTAAAACTAAAATCTTAGAAAGATGAACGACAGAAGAGAGTACCATTTTGGGAAGTGAGGATGTGCAAAACGTGCTGGTGAACTGTTGTAGGAAACATCTGTATTACACAGAGAATGAGGTCCACTTCGAGGATCCAGCAGGGTCTCTGTTTTGCATTTCTTTTCTTGGCTGAACTTACCATTTGCCAAGAGGATGCATTTCTCAATGCTTTCCAACCGTAATTCAAATCCTCTCCCCTACTGCTGGATCTTATTCTTCAGGAACATCTCACAATACAGTCACTGTTAATAGGTCTTCCATCACAAAATCATAGCGACATCCTTCATTAGTAGTACTATTTCCACAAGCATCCAGGGTGTTAACAGGCAGCATATGCATAGGGATGAGGAGATGAAGGAAGTTTATAAAAACGTTTAATCGCTATGAAAGTCATCTTGAACTTCCCACAAGTCTGATTCCACACACAATTGTGGTAAGGCAGGTTGTATTATTCTCTTCTCTCTTGTCCAATAGTTGCTATTACTGGACCTGGCAAGGCAGCAAGTGACACAGAAAAATGCAGCTGCATTTTTGGCTCAGGAGCCTCTACAAGAGCCTGTGAGTCATGAGCCAAAAGGCCCACATAAAAGAAACAGAAGAATGCAGATTCATTCTTCTTTTTATTGTAAGCATGTGTGTCTTTACTAGATGGTCCTGATGCACATAAATGATGAAAATAGAAGTCATTTTGAAGTTATAAGAAAGGAAGTGCCTCTTCAGTCAGGTAACTTGGGCTCCATCTGCCCAAGGCCACTTTACATATAATGGAAAGACTACCACTGAGCATCTGAGCCATACAACATAATACGTGCTGAGACATGCCTCTGAGCTATGCTGTTCTAGACTCAGGGTAATGGTGGGGTTTTTTTTGTTTTAGTGGTTTGGTTTGGGGGTTTTTTTGCAGGGGGAGGGATGTATGTCTGCAGAAATTCTCACTCTAAGCCCAGGATATCCTCATCCTTGATGGATAATGCCGAGTTCTGCAGCGCTGTCTTGCAGTAAAACATCCCTCATCTGCCTGTTGCACTGCAAATGAAGTCTAAAATGCAACAATTTGTCTCTCCGATGTGTCAAATTTCTCAGATTAAAAATGACATTTTACCACATTTGTTACTCATACCTCTCAAGACTGATCAAAAGTTTCAAGCTCTTTTTTTAAATGAAACCAATCCAAACACACCCCTTCCTACACTGCTTGGAGCGGGTATCATAAACACGAGACAGAAGGGAGCGTGAGAGCAATCTGGACTGTGGTCTGCAGAAGAATGTCTCAGGACTCCTCTTTATCACCAGCTCAGGGACACTGTCAGCAAGAAGCTGTTCCCACACTACATCATGTTGTCTGCCTGCAAGCAGCAGCCCAGCACTGAGCCAGCTCAGCAGAACTGGGCTGGAAGACAGCAGTGGAAAGGGCATCAAGAATTATCCTTCCGTGAGGATAAACAGCATGAGTCCACCTTACTTTCCATCCTCAGAAGATATTTTGTACTGGGTGGATGGAGCATGAGAAGAATGAACACTAAAGGTGTACAGGGGCAGCATTGCACAACGCTGTCCATGCACCTACCAGAAGAGTGCTTGCTCTACTCGGTCCAGCTGCTTCATTAATATCTAACCCACCTTGCAAAACAAATCCTTTATGGCCTTTATTCCCCTAAATATAAAGCTGGAAAGCCAGCGGCTTGTGTTTCTTCCCATTTGAAAAGGTCCCATCAGCAACCTAGCTTGCACACCCAGCTCCACTCCTGTTAAAAACTAGTTTTGATCATTGTTGTTGGCCACACGATCTTACTCCACATTGGCATCCATGATGATTAACTACCACAGCAAGCATGTGTACCTCTCAGGTACACTGTATTCCTGGGGAAATATTGCTGTTAGAAGGCAATGCGAGGCAGAGACAGGGACTGGAAGGCAAGTACCCTAAGGCAACCAGAAAATCCGTAGTGATTTTTGATGGAGAATTTTCCAGCCCTTTCTGAACTGGACCGGCAGGAGGAAAAAAACACTAAATATGCCCTGTGCCTTCACAGGGCAAGGAGGGGAACATGAGCAACGAGAGGAAACTTTCTCAAACAAATGTCACCACATGCATCACAGCTTTAATGGAAACGATGAGCATCCAGGTTGTTGATGTTCAGACAACAGTCACATGTAGCAGCATTGAGAGAAGTGCTCCACCCATTCAAAGAATTCAAAGAGTATGTTCAAACGTAGCAAAGAAATACAGGTATATCCCAAGACAGACACGATCACAGCAGCTTAAGGAGCATACCTTGAAAAAGCATAAGATCATTAAGTTGCTGTCTTGTAACTTTTGGTCAGTTTGAGGACCCAACTCTGTTCAACCTCCAGTGGGAGCAGCTCGCTTTTGCTTCACATGAAAAGGTTCCCCACCTCCAACTTATCAACCTCCTAAAGGTACTGTGAGGGAAAGGTACGAAAGCTGATGTTGAATCCTTGGGTCTGACAGGTCCAATGGGAGGTCTCTTTCAGGAGCAGAAACTCCCGGTTCCTCCATGAAAAGGCAACTCCCAGCAAGTTCATTCAGATTCCACCACCCTTCCCTATTAGCATAATGGGGCTTTAACTCCTGTGCTTTCTCAGTCACAGACAAAGTCAAGAACCACTGGCAATGCTCAACCAGCCATGCTTTGGTTGGTTAGATATTATAACACCAAGGTACCTAAAACTGGCCTTCTGGGCATTCTGTGCCAGGCAGCCCACAAACGCTGTGCAGAAACACTGCTGGGTCTTGAAAGACATTACAATCTTTGTCAACGCTCTTTATTACTCTTCAGGAAATGACAGGCTCATTTTCCAGAATGATAAAGTCCAGTGAATTCTTCCTAAACTCGATGGAAATCTGCAAGCTTCACAGACATAATAAATTGTGCATTATCTGTATTACCAAGGCAATCTTACACAAATAAATACATCTAAATTAGACTGCAATCTGCAAATCCTCCTTTCATGTGAATAGCAGCTCTGACTTTAGTGGGGCTACTCCCCTAAGTCAAGGAAAGAGGGGTCTTCTCTTATATTATGTAAACCATGGGTGAATTAAATTCCTCCCACACAAATCTTTCACATAATCCTTGCTGCAGCTTGCTCCTGGCTCATAGGTTGAATATTCATCTCCCTACAGCTTCAAAAGGTGTACGCTTTTCAGCATCACCATCAGGCACTTTTTCCTTTTTTAATGAGGAACGTACCGTGAATTGAAAGAAAGGGTTTTCTGCATTCCCTTGTAATGTAACAACAAGATTTATGTCCTTTGCAATTAAAAAAATTATAGTCCAAAAGCATAGCTAAAACCTTAAAAGGACTAAATATAGAGAGAGACCTGGAAGATTACTCCTTATCCACCATCTCCAACACTAGTATTTCTTTCAGGCCTAGGGCTCTAGGCAGCACTTGTGCATCAGGGCCATGTTCTTGCCTGGACAAGTTTATTTGCTGTATGTTTTCAGTAACATACAGACCACACATCTTAGAAGGTCACAGCGGCACAGAAGCTTAAGCATAAAGGATAACCGCAGTCAGCAAAGAACATCGACTTTTCCAGTATTATCTGTAAGAGTCAAATATCATTTTGCAACACCATTTGTGCCAAAAAAACACACCGCATCTCTCTGACCGCAAGAGGACTTCTCACTAGAGAACAGTTATCTCATGAAAAGGCAACAAGGCATAGGGGGCCATATTTGCACATATCCACCTTATCCTCTCTATAGGACCTGAATTTTAAAGATGTTTAAATAGCCCCAACACTGCACAGTAAAATGGAAAAATGAATGACACCAGCAACCTCCCAACACACTCTCCACCCAAACACCTTGTTCGCCCCTTTCCCCAGGGCTCAGGAAGCAGCTGGGAGAGACAGCAAGCGGCAGAAGTTGTTTCTGCCGAGCACAGCAGCGCTTCCACAAGGGAGGAAGAGCCCACGATCGCCAGACTCCTCCTCCCCCTCCACAAAAGTCCAATTCAGCTCTATAAATACACCAGCTGGATGGCAGGCCAAACACACCCGTGATTTCACTGGGGAGGGGCAGGTCACAGCATAAGTCAGCTTTGTCTTAGGAGGTCATGTTGATAAATGTTGCCCCAGAGCCCCCAAATGAGCAGGACTTCAACCATCCTATGGTGCAATATGAACATAAGTTTAGGAGAAGCTATAGATGCAATCAAGTCACAGGAATACCAACAAGTGAGCTCTATAGTTCTTACATTAATCCCTTCTTTCTTTGCTTTTATGCACTTAATTTAAAATATCAACTTGTGCACTGGCAAAGCTTTTCAACCCGTGCAGTACGCAGAGCAATGGGCAGGCTTCATAGATGCTTTGAATAAATACCAGTAACTTATTCCTTTAAGTATATCATGTTTAATTAAAAAAAAACCACCACAACAGATTAAGCAAAATTCATTAGTTAGACCAAGGTCAGCTGATATAAATAAAGGAACTGCAATCTTAACAGATTTTTCTTATTTCATTGCAATGGCTTGAATACTTTGTTTCATTATGTAAATGCGCAGAGGTTGTGATCGAGCTAGCGTTCAAATAAAAATTGTTGCAAGTCACTAAATGTATCCCTGGTTCTTGTAATTCCCCATGCAAATAAAGAGCAGCAAATGTTTATCCCTCCAGTTTCCCCAGCGTTACTGGTTTACACTTCTGTAGCTGAGGCAACCACACCACGCCAGCTCAGCGCCTTTCAGAAAGATTAACTTCTTAAACGGGCATAAATGACAACGGATGAATGGCGGACACACAACTCATGGGCTGGGGCATGAGATCATGAGATGAACTCCTCATCCAGATCATCTCCCCATCTAAAACCCCAGGTGTCAGGGTTGGGGCAGGGGCATCACCTTGCAGGGTCAACTGTGAGATTTTTAGATTACCCGAGGTTTGGTTTGTTTGCAGAGTGTCTTTCCTTGCTAAACAAACTGCTGGAAAAAAGTAGTAAGAAGAAAAAAGGTGGCAACGGCTGGCTGGAAGGAAGATGGGAAGGAGCACAGCAACAAGTGCTAAAGGCATCCAGAACAAAATTTTATGTGCTGACAACATTCATGACACCTCGCAGCATTGCCAGGAGCTGAGGAATACTTTAAATCAGCAAAAAATGTCAACTCTCCAGATCCTGCTGCACATTCAGCTCCATCTCACCCCATGAAGACAACAGCAATTCAAGTCTAAATCTTCCAAGAGACTGCAACTCCAAGACTCCTAGGGATGTTGGATACAACTAAACACTAAAAAAGAGCCAAAACCAAACACTTAGCTTTGTAACACACACCAGTTTAACAAGCACTAACGTACTTTAACTACAATTGTACAACCAGCTTCCTCCTTCCTTTCCTTCCTCTCCCACCTCTGGGAAAAGACATGAAATACAAGTTAATGCTGCAGCAGGCAAACATTAATAGTGACTGAAACCACTTAACCATCTATTCTCTTTTCCCTTCCCCTTATTTTTATTTCAAGAAAAGCCACATAACCCCTGAGAAGGGTTCCAGCATAAAAACATTCTTCCTCCTTTGCTAGATTAAGTATAGATCTAATTTAGGATTAAGTGCAACTCAACACATACCTTATCTCAAGCCATAAATATCCAAGATTAAAAGATGCTGAGAGAATCAGCTGACAGGACCACAAAAAAAAGATAATTTGAAATTCCTCTGTATCATCCACGCAGCGAGCTCATCGCATTAATGGCAAGGAGCTAAACCAGAGTACACAGCAACTTCATGGGGACTATTCATGCATATTTGCAGGGACCTGACAAACATTTCAGATTTCACAAGAAAAACTTTGTGTTCTGTAACTCCGCTCTACTCCATTTCACTTCATTCAAAGTGTGACCGACGTTAGGAGCCTGATCAAATTCCTTGCTTTATCCACGCTTGAATTAAAGCTTTGGCTCAGCAAGGGGAAGCAGACCAAGTTACATGAGCTTTTCTTTTTTCAAAGAATGCCAGCCATAAGCACTGGTCCCAGCGCCACAGGTAACACAGGCAAGTCCCAGGGAGTTTCAGTTTGGTTACAAACAAAGGGATTTCAGCTTTTGGTGAAGCAGTTGGTATTTCTGTATCTCTTGTTAGACAGTCCAGTGCTAAACTCCTGTTTTCATCTGCAGATAATATATTAAGCCTCTTTAAAAGTCCAGCCTACTCTGGTCTGGGAAGTGGGAATTTCTTCAAACGACTAATCAAATCATGCTCACATGGTTGGTTTTCAACTGTCTAGTACTGATGAATACCAAAAAAGGTTCAAAACATTTATAGGTCAGATAGAGGCAATGCGAGTGCCTCACAAAGGCAGCAGTTGCTATTACAGGATGACTTCTGCAGAGGGAGCACCACATCTGGCCACACTACCTACATCAGCACCAGATGAACCTTCCCCCCAGCCTCTCCTGGAAAAGCACCATCTCACTCTGTCCCTGCCACAGGCAGCACCAAAACACTTTTGGCTTGTAGCCTTCACCCACACACACATCCGTCCCCAACCTCAGTCCAGGTCCAGCTGCTGCCCCTGAACTCTTCTCCAGCTCCAAGGATCTCCATGCCCACCACAGGGAGAAGAGCAGCTAAGGCTCACCCAACTCCTCCCCAGGGAAGCAAATCAAAAGTCCAAATGGTTTCCCTAAAGGACAACTGCCAGACCTCTGTGCAGGGCCTGCAGGAGAGACAAGGGAGAAACTGGAGGAATAAATGCTTTGTTTGCTGCCAGGAACCAATGCCCAACCTCACAGGGCTGGGGAAGAGAGTCAAGATGTCCATGGGCACCCCTGGAACAGAGCAAGGGGAGATAAGAACCCCTGTTAGCTTCAAAGGGGCTTCTGTGGAGGAAATCATAGAATGACTTGGGTTGGAAGGGACCTTTAAAGACCACCTAGTCCAACCTCCCTGCTATGGGAGGGGACATCTTTCACTAGATAAGGTTGCTCAAAGCCCCATCCACCCTGACCTTGAACACTTGCAGAGAAGGGAGGAGCAGGGAACAGAACTGCTTGATCCTCAAGGGAACGGGGTCAGGGAGAACCTGCGTGACTCAGCCAAGCACTTGCGCAGCAGGAGCTGGAAATCTCCACGTTTAAGAGCGTGCACACACAAATGCAGTAATATTTTACAATCCTACAGCAGTTTTAAAGTGCTCCAAGTGCTTAATGAATACTAATTAAGCAACAGTACCCACAAATCAGAAGCATAAGACAGAGATACAGCTATCTCACTTAATATTTAACTCAGGGAGCAAAACCTACTTTTGAGAAGTCACATACCTACACTTCTGCTGTCTCAAAGAACCCAGGCTGTGTCCTACAGCCAGGCTGCACAGCACTTGCTAAAAGAGGGCAATGTTCAGTATTTGAATACAGGCTCCTGTTTCAGTGCGTGACCCAATGTTTGCACCGTGCAAGCGATCCCACTCCAGCCATCTCCCGAAGACATTCCTTGATCGCCAGCCAAGCCCAACACAGAGGTAATCTTACCGAAGTAACACTGGCATGTGGTTGTAAATTGTGATTTTGTGCTTGAATTGTTTTAGCTACCTTCCCTAGCATCTTGGCTGCACAAATTATCTTCAGCAATTTCATATTAAAGTTCATGTTTTACAACATTGATTTCCCTTTAAAATATTTTTTTTAAACTTGCTTTTATTAGGACAACCACATTTGCCAAGTTTTAGCAGACTACTTCTTTCTCAGCTGCCTAATTTCAAATTCACCTTTACATATAGCTTAAAAGGAGGCAAAAAGTCATCAGAAGTAGTAAGTGGGATGTGATGCTTAACATAAAGGTTTACGCGAATAGGCTTTGCAGTACCACCTGAGGGTCAAGAATCATGAATTTACTCTGCAACACAGGAGAATTAAGGAAGGAAAAGCAGGAAACCTAGCCAAAAAACTTGGAAATATGTATACTCTTAATTAATACAAGGCTACTAGGAAAAAGCAAATACGATGTCACACCTTGTTTTATTCAGAGGAAAAGCCAAAGTCTACAAGAGCCAAACTGAACTTAATCTGTGCAGGGGCAGACACTGAAATACAGCAATGTTACTCCTTCAACATTAATAAAACATGTTGTATACAGACCATTATTTTTTTTCAGTCCTGGAAATCCTGCCAAGTTATAAGCTTTTTATGGGAATGGTGAAATGGATGTTGATCAGAGCCATACCCATATGAGTTTTAAATTTTACCACCACTTAGAGGCAAGGTCTTCCCCCCCTAGTCCTTCACACATCTGCAAATTTGTAATTTTTTTAAAAGCCTGATGAACTAAAAGCTCATACACCTTCAGTCTGTGAAGATACTGAATTCACTCTTGGATTATGAGCAGAACTCAGGGCTTGAAAGCACTCCACCCCCTAAAATGAAGTTCCTCAAAGGTAAAATCTTAAATTTTATATATGAAAAATAGCAGCTACTTGGTAAACAAAACTAGAGTGCCAGAGATCACCTCATTACCAAGAACACTATATTCTCTTCCATCCCTCCCTGTGTTCATCAGCATTTGCTTTTTCCAAGTCCTAAGCTTTATTTTTCAAAAAGTTAACACCGATTCATAAACACACAATTAGTTTGCAAGTACAAGGCTGCTGGCATCCAGACAAGTGCTTCATAACTGTGTTGTTGCATCTGATGTGATAGAGCTTCAACTGAATTGGAAAACTTCATAAAAACTAAGGGGCTTCTTCCTTTCTAATTAACACAGCAATGAAATTTAAGTCTGGTATGGAAACTTCTCTACAGCATTATGTTTTTGGAATTACTCATCTATTCCCACAGTCTGCAAGACTTTTTACAACATGCTACCCAGTACTTTACCCTTTCCAGTTCAAAGGCTTTGATTTGGAGTCCTCTGTATCAAACCAGCTAGGATGACAAAGATGCTGCACCAGAAGACCTGCAAAATATCTGCCATTCTTACCATCTACTCATCCTACATGCCTCCTATGTGTATTCTGTAACTTTAAAATTTGTGTCTGTTGCAATATATCCATTCTATCATTGATACAAATTTAAAAATGTATTAATTAGGTGTGTAATGCCTTAAATTTAATATAGAAATGGACAAAAATTACACAGCCTACATCCAAGTAGGTCTGTCTTTCAGGTCCCTGGGCTGGGAACCTCTGTGTTCTGTTTATTTAAATAATGACAAATATTAGTTTTAAATTTATAGTCATAGCTTTATAAGATGTCTCCAATCCTATCAGGATAAAGGGCTTATACTACAAAACAGTTTGTTTATACTACTAGTAAATCTAATAGGAAGTACTTTAAATCTTACACGTTCAAAGCAGGACAAAATTACAGCCTATCTTTCCATAAAGGGCCGCTATCTCTTGTTACCAAGAGGCCAGAAGGACCATGTGCAGATCACAAGGCCTGAAAGTTCAAGTCAAGAGAAGATGGTCTGCAGAACCTCCAAGTCCACCAAAAATGTCACATGCCCACCAGGCCCAGCAAACAAAAAAGTAAAAGAAAACTAAAAATCACCTCGTGCTTTGGCAGCAGTAAAACGGCTAGAAGATGCAGGAGAACTAAGGAAGGAAAAACCAAGCCAAAACCCAGACATACATATGCTCCTGGTTAATGCGAAGCTACTAGGAAAAAGCAGGTGTGAAGTTACACCTTGGTTCATTCAGGGCAAAAGCAAAGGAACATAACAGCCACTCACGCTCACTCTGGACAATGAGAAATGCTGAAATAAGAGTTTAAAGACAGCAAGACTACGACCTCAAGCCTTTCATACATTATTTGTGTTGGCTGTCCCACCACTCCCTTATTAAGGAAAGGCCAAAACAAAGATATTAATTCTGTTACTCTTATTATTCATTTGTATCTAGAAACACACAGAAGTCAAAGGTTTAGTAACTGTAGAGAGCCCAGTGCTTAGATGAAAGTTGGTTTCTGTTAGACTCGCCTGACTGGGATGTACAAAATTTGGAGGAAGGTTTTAGGATTTGTATGTTTCAGATAATCTTAAAATTAATTTTAAGATTAAGGAAGGTTAGAAGAATTAACTATCTACTCTATAAAGCCCTGTATCTGTTTCTACTATTGATAGCTACTCACCAAAACCTCTTATGGTACAGCACACACCATTATGGGAAGTGGAGAAGAGGTCACCTCCAGCGTGCAGAGAGGCCCAAAGTAGTCAGAGTCGCACAGATACCACAACTGTAAGCCAACAGCCCAAACACAGTGATACTGCAACCTTCCATCTCAGAATAAAAGAAAATTAGGTTCAGTAAAGCTAAAAGTCAGTTTTAATGATACCTTACAATAACCACTCACACATGCAAACCAATTACTGGTGCAGGTACTTGAGAGTGAAAGCAAAGACAGAACATCACCCTGTCCTTCTCTTGAGTACATTCAAAAAAATTACATGTTTCTATAGAGTTTCTGTGTATTCAGGTCCTGTATTTTGTCTCATACTGATTTTGTACTCTGGAACTGTGGTTGTACAAGGACTTGCACAGCAAAGCTCTCCTCTAGGTTGATGCTCTTTTGTGCTAGGACCACACATAGAAATTGCACAAGATAAACCCTTAAAATCACAGGCACTTAGTGAAACGCCCTCAGCACACTTTACATGCCCTCTTGCCTAGTGATGGCACCGACTCTCCCTCTATCTATAGCCTGGAAAAGCATTTCCCCAATTTGTACACAAAGAACAGCAAGTCAGTTTTGAAGGGGAAAGAAGGAGCAAGGCAGCACTCAAAACTCCAAGGATTATTTACGAATAAGCTGAAGCCCTATAAACTTGGCTATTGAAGAAAGATAATCTTCTCTATCTTATGCCAAGTGGGTCAGACAGAGGAAGAACCTCAGCAATCTTCAAAGTCAAAGCAGATGGGGAAGTGCGTGCCCATGTGAGCAAAGAGGAAACAAGCTTCTGTTCATTTTAGCTTGTTTCAGAGCTTCCGTTTTCTAGACACCATCAAAAACGTCAGACCTTTTAACTGACATGAGCAGAAGAGCTCACTTCTGTAACAAGTATTAGCAGAGTAATTACTTCAGACTGCTATTGATGCAAAAAAAAGTCTGGTGTCTGCAGATTGAGGACACTGCTTAGCTTGATAGTAGGGAGACAGGTATAGCAGAGGAAAGGTGCTAAGAGGCAGAGACTGGGAGAAATATTCTTTGCTTTGTAGCTATGAAAAAACCTCTTCAGATTCTTTATCATTAGGGCTTCAATATCACTGTCATAAATATGTAGCTGTAAAATAGGCTCTACTTTAGAGCTAATTGTAGCTTTAATTAGAACATTTTTTAAAAAACTACATGAGCTTGTAACTAATTTTTTTTAGCCTTTTTGAAATAAAAAAAGCAGCAGTACACACATGCCACAGGACGAACATACATTTCATTCCTTAAGAAGCTGAAGCTGACCTCTTGGTCCTTTCTCAGGCTTTACATCGCTAGACAAGATCTGGGCCAAGACCATTTCCATACACAGGGATGCATCTCTGTCTTGGGCTAACCTCATCATCCAAGTGCTGAAACCTAAAACCAACTAATCTCTCCCAGGGTTATGCTTGTGGAACTGGGAATCCCTCCATCTGCCTCAGCAAAATAAAAAGATCACTGGCTGCAAAATAAACAGCACATTAACCACAGAACAATAGCCCCTCCAGTCAATGTGCTTTGTGCCACCCACCAAGGGCTAACAACTTTCTATCAGAACCCTCCCCCCTAAAAAATATATATATATATATTTCCATACTTTGAAGAAAGAGCTTGTGCAAGTTGACAACACGCAACTTCTTTTGGATCCATACCAAGGAAGGACTCCCTTCCTCTCCAAATTCCTGGAGGTTTTGCAAGCTTTCTGCAATCGAAAGCAGCACACCCTGAAGTAGCACAGAAATACAGTTTACCATGTTGCTTTTAACCAGGAACTTTTAAACTGACTGAGCTGGGAACAGTGGAAGAAGAAGGATTATTCAGTGCTATCGTTTGCTAGGGAGACACAGAGAGCCAAGGACATGCTGAGGAGATGCTCATCTTCCAAAGAAAATATTGCTAAGAGAAACAGGCATCCTTCCACCACTTATTTTAGGAGGCAGCTGCTGGGCTGCATCAGCTATTCCACTGGTGTCTCCATGAGCATTTTTTGCCCAAGACTTCTGCTGGAAGAGCCAGAGCTGCAAAACTTGTTAGAAAACTCCACAGGAAGAGGCATTGAGAGGTTGCACAACACCAACCCGCTCTAGATACACACATCTTTGTTTATACAAACTCAAGGGATGATCTGATATTCAGGCTGGGTTGTCTGGAGCATGGACAAGACAGAAATAGGTATATAAAGTCATTGCTTAGTTTTCTCTGTGTGCGCTTAACTAAACATCAAGAAATTTGTTAAGATGAGAAGTGTGAAGGAGTGGGGAGAGGCTGTGTTATGAATAATAGTAACGGAGGAGCTTCAAACTGCAATCACTTTAGCATCTTTTCCTATTATCAGTTATCACAAGCTGAAAAGTTAACTACCTTGCTTTATATAACTTTTTACTATGACAACTATACCTTCCAGAAAAGATATCATCGTTCTCACAGCAGCTTTAAATGATTTAAGATGCAAATTGAGGATTCCCCCGTATCCCTCTCCCCACTAAATAAATAAATAAAACCCTGGGGAAAAAATTTTAAGCTTGAAGGATCATGTAAAATTGTATTTGCTACAGTCAGACCTTTTCTCTGCACTCTGGTATAGGGGGGAGAAAAAAAAACAAAAAAAAAAAGAGATGCAAGTTAACAGAAACTCATATTGGCTTTTTAATAGCATCTCCGCAAAAAGGATTTTTTTTTTTTCTTTTGTGGCACGTGCATTTGACCTGGGTCAACAGTGCAATGTGGGAAGTCGAAAAGGGATCACCTGATGAAATAGAAATACCCTCCCCTCCAAACTATACTGCAGGAATTACAGCCAAGCACCCCAACTGCAGCAAACACAGTAAGAGCCTTCTCGAACAGCACACGTTCTGTGTCAGCAGAGCAGCATTAATACAAAACTCAATTCAAATAAAGGAGTAACAACCCTTCGGAAAGGGTAGGGCTTCATCAGGCTTCCACTGTACCAAACAAAGACCATCTAAGATATTCAAACCACTGCAAAAAAATTATTAAATCAAAAGGAGGAAAACAGTGTTAGCCTTGTACACATTTCGTTGTTGAATAATGACAGTGTTTACCTTTTCAGCGTAACGCATTACTGCTCTGGATCTGACTTTAAAGCAGAGTACACGACAGAATTAATTATGTCCTTTCCTCTTAACTACCATTCCGTGGGTTATTTATTAGCTAGGTCTGCATATATTCATAGATGTGTCTAATATACAAAGTTAAAAGGATTTAACACTGCTGCCTAAATACTTCCCTGGTTTGCAGAGTCCTCTCCACTCTCTGGACAGGCAGCAGTATCAATAAATACAGCCTCAGGCTGCAAATTAGTCACTCGTTAAGCTACCTAGCAGTCAAGGGAGATGTGGGAGAACCACAAGCGTGCTGCGACGGGCAAGTGTGTCTCATGAGCAACATCTTGCTGGATCCCAAGCAACAAGCTATCTCAGACATGTACCACAGATGGCTCTGCTAAGGTCTTTTCTCTGAATTAGTGAAACGCAAAGGATGCCAGCACGTCCAACTTCAGCTTTGTCTTACGGTCCACTCCTGCTTGCAGTTTAGCAAACCACCAGGCAGACCCATCTGTCAGGACTAGAAAGCCCACCTCAGGTGGAACACCCACAGCTTGGAGGCCACCAGCAGTTCATGTGCGTTTCTGGAAAAGACAAAAGCCACACTACACAGTATACCTTGAGTTTGATACCTTGGTAAAGGAATGGCCAATAAACTCACACAAGCTACCTAAAAGGAAAACTAAAGTGTACACAAGAGCCTCTCTGGAGTTTTCTATCTTGCTAAAATGAGGTTCTAAGGCTAAAGATCTATTCACTCTCCTGGAGTCCTCCCAAAAGAGGGACAAATGCCAGGGAGAAGCAGACAGGAGAAGACTTCTGGTTTAAGACTGGGTCAGTTTTATTTCACTGAGGTCCATCATCTCAAGGGACAGAGGCCAGAAGCTTCCACACGGACCATCCACTGGAAGGACATCAAAAGGGAGAGAGAGCGGGTATTGCTATGGACCGAGCAGCAGAAAATACAGGAAGAGAAAAGAAAACCCTTTCACGAACACTTTACAAAGAACAGCAGCACTTTTATCTTTGTCAACATAGATGCTGGGAAACTATATTCCCATGTGAATACTGCAGTCACTGTTTGGCCGCATCCTGTATTACAAGCACCTTCAACTTTATGCTTTCCATCAGAGGTCAATGAAATCTCTCCATCAAAGAGAAAGAGAAATACAGTACATTTATGGTACAGCAGCACAGTTAGCTCTTCTACCCATCACCCAAGCCACCGCTGGGTTGGACTTGGTCTCACAAGAATGCCCCTGTGCTACGCAGCAGCACAGGAACTGGGTTTACAAAGGTATTTAGACGTAGGCAAGACCATGTGCTTGCAATCAACACCCAGAAACCCTGTTTATCACTGACCAACTTGAATTCAGCATTTTAGAGGTGCAGATGGGGTTCAGAAGACAGAAGGGGAGGTGTTAAATTTGTTCAGGTTCTCCCATCTTTTGAGCTAAAAGAAAAACAAACCCAAACAAAAAATTCTCAAGCTTCTTATGATTTGCCTTCCACATCAGAAACCCCAGCCAAGAACTATTGAGGGGAAGAGAAAGGGACGGAGAAAGAGCAACTGTATCTACAGACCTGGAATTATTAAGGCTTCATTTTCCTAATGAAATGACATTAAGTGATACCAACAAAATAAGTTTACTTTCCAGAAAAAAAAAAAAAAAGAATAAATGCAGACCATCTCTTGAAAAAAAATTATATGCAGATGAAAGCTGTATTTCATTATTCTCCACCATGTCCACTTCATTTGATTAAATTAATAAATGAGGTCCTTATGTCACACTACAGGCATTACCCCTACTTTTGTTTACTACATCTTTCTAGCCTTAACCACAGCACAGCTGGCTGGCAGATCGCAGTTACAACAAAACATGCAGAAGTTAAGATAGGGGAAGTGATTCTAAAAAAAAAAAAAACCACAAAAAAAAAAAGT
>VFFE01007499.1:1003015-1017116 GCA_008921705.1 Burhinus oedicnemus
CTAAGACCACCATAACCCATCCAAAAAAAAAAAAAAAAAATCTAAAGGAAGGTGTCTTGCCATTTCTGAAGAAATGGGGATTCAGATGGTTTTGTTTTGCCAAAGCCAAGCCATAACAGCAGTGCCATCAGCAACACACCTCCTGAAACCTTTTTTTTTTTTTAACCCTTACATTCAACTTTGCTGCTGTACTTCCCTTCAAACCTACACCCCACCTCCTCACCCACTTGTTCTTACAAATCTATTTGAAGCACTGCTTTTCTTGACTCTGGGTAGGGCTAAACACCTGCATCGCTGCAAATGTAATTATGGCAAAATACCATGGCTATTTGCAGACTTCCTGTTCATCAAATAATATTAGCGTACCTTTGCCTTGAGCAATTATTTACAGAGCTGGAAATCCTGAAGAGACACTAGAGAGCTAGCAGAAGCACCCCCCTGCTCCATTATGCAACGATGCTTTGTATTAGCTTTTGGAATGACTCAGGGGGGAAACTAAAATCATCAGAATAATTCTTTGTAAATCTGTCCAATGAAAAGGAGGAAAAAAAAAAATTAACTCAGTTAAAACTTTGCACTAGCTTACTCCAGTCGAGACAGGGAGGCATTTTACACTTCAACTGAATTGGCAGCTCAAATTCAACTTCAGGCTCCAATGCAGGCTTTAAGTCAAATTCCTAAGCAGAGTAAAACCCTTATTAGCCTGTCTTCACTGTAATTTTAATCTTAGTAAATTCTCAGTCTGTAATTTATGTGAAGAATAACCCCCTTTTTTCCAGAACTGGATATATTGCATGCAGAACTATTCTCTGGCTAGCACAGTTAAGATCTCCCTTACAGAAATAATTTTTCACATATTGACAGCAAAAGAAAAATCACTGAAAGCTTTAAAAACATGCAAAAGCATTTTCATAAAGGCATCACAGACAGTTGTTTTAATTTACCTAATATATTGCTAACCCATCAAAACCTGGCCATGCAGTCTCATTTTAAATAGCTGCTATTTTTGACCTGGTGTAAAGACTGATTTCTCTTTCACCATGCACACACAAGGGGTGGGAAAGAAAGGAAAATGGTCGATATTTCTGCCTTTAAAAAGGAAAAAAAAAAAAGCATCCCATTCCCTCTCCCCTCAATTTTTCCCAATTTATGATTAAAATGCCAAGCAGAAGATTAAAAATAAAACACTTTGTAAACAAGTCTCAATTTTGAGTTCCACTAATGTGAAAAAATTCATAACAATTTTTCTAGTTTAAATAACAAAGATTTTTAAAGCCTTGTCTAAAGTTTACAGAGTCTTCATTAGAGCTAAAATTGTCAATATTGCTAGTACGCAACACTCACCCACGTCAGCACAAGCAGTATTTACATCCTGTAGCCGACCTAAAGCTCTGAAGCCCAGGTTACTATCTCTCCCAATCATGAAATGTTCATGATATATTTCCTGCATTATTTGCATGGTTTCTTAGATTTTGGGGTTGTGTTCTAGTTTTTGTTTGGCTTTTTTTTTGTTGTTTTTTCTTTTTTCTTTTAAATACCCACTTAGTAAAAAGCTACTGAGATCTCTTACTCAAGCTCAAGAAAAAACACCGAGTGAATTATCAAGGTGGTTTCCTACCCTCCTTTCTGCACTTGCTGCTGCCTTTCCGTGTCATTCCCTTTGCTCCCATTCCTCTTTAAGAGGTGGTTTCATGTAAAAGCAGTTCAACTCTTATCACCCATCTCCAACCCTGCAAACCAACACGTCCTCTCAAGTGAAGCTTACACCCTGCCAGAGCCGATTTGTATAATCTGAATAGGAGAGACAGGGAATATTTATGTATTTGCCAAGCGAGGGGCTGGGATTTGACAGTGAAATCCAAGCGAGACGCACCGGGAGAAGAGCCGGACTCTGCCAAGAGCACGAGATCAGGTCCATCCTGCCCTGGGTCTTGCAGCCGCAGGCTGGCACAAGAACACCAGCTATTTTAATGACTTGCACTAAAATCCTCTCAAAGGGGAAAAAAAGTAATTACAGATTTTAGCCTCTAGATTTTTCCTCCATTTTGTGTGGTGTACACATGCAAAAGTTAAGGAGAGGGTTTCCAGGACTCAGCTGCACATATGGCCCCGTACTGAGCCGTGCTTAAAGTGGGCAGCTGTGCAAGGGAAGCGAACTGGAGAGGACTCAGACAGATGTTTCCATTCACGAACACTGCCAAGGAGCTGGGAATGCCGAGTTCACTACCTTGGCGTTATTTACATTTCACAACATCCAGTAATGCCACAAGCAGTTTAAAAAAAAAAAAGAGGAAGATAGAGCACAGCAGGGGAGCGTTTCACCTCAGCCTTTATTAAGGGGGCAAAAATGAAAAGTGGGTTGGTTTTTTTTTGACTCCAATTCTGAAACTTTGCCTTGTTTTATTTTGCCCACTCTCATCCAAACAGGACACCAGCATCCCGAGCCTCGTCAGCTTGCAGGACAATCTTGAGCTAATTACCTGCCATTGCCATTTTGCAAGAGGTTGTGCACATATGCTTGCTTCTGGGGCATCAGTGATGTTTAACTGTGCTGCCTCTGTACCACCTGAACCTTCTCCTTCCCTTTTGCAGAATAAACCTATTTCTGATCCAGCACAGAGGACAGCTTCTTCTTTAGCAACCGTGCTACAAACCAAACACTCCAAAGACCAACCTGGCACACTTGGCTCACAAAATATCCTTACAAATGGTTGGGAGGGTGCATTTCAGAGGCATTCATCCAAACCTCAATCCTGAGACCCAACAGGTTTGAGAATTAGCTGCCAGATCCAGTCTGGCAACTAGAACAGCTACTCCAAGCATGGTCCCATCCACCCAAACACACTGGAGCGTTATACACCGACCGCATGCGATGATGCACTCTGCCTGTCCCAAGGTGCTCCCTGCAGGAAGAGATAGGAAGGGTGATGGGAAAAGCATTTTTTCACACCAGCTTTATGATCCACAAAGTCCTTTCTGAGCCCACAGCAGAGGTAAAGAGAAATAAAAAGGTCAATACAACCCATTTCTATTAAGGTCAGTACTTGCTTGAGCTTTTAAAGGGGTTCTGTACTTCAAATATTTAAGCTACACACTCTGTATCGTGTTTCTTTTAAAGTGTCGTGCTGGTGAACATTGCCCAGACAGGGAAACTTTACTGCGAGTGAGTGCAAGGCTCCCTTCCTGCCACTGCCACAACGGGACACCTTCCTTCCCGAAGTAAACCAGACACTAATGCTATTTATGGATCCCATTGCAGAACCAGACAGGCTTCCTAGCCACTATTCATCAACATGTAAATAGGTTTTATTTCATGGCAAGAACAGATTTAAAAGAAAAAAAAAAGTCCTAAAGTTCTGCCTTACTTCTTAAAAGAAATATATATTTGAAGAGTAGCTGGAAAATCAACATAGAACAGTAATAACTGCAAATAAAGGCTGATCACAACTTCCTTTGGAGACCACATTATTTTTTTAAAAATTGGCAATTTCAAATTAGTTCCTAAAGAGTTGTTAGAGGAAACCAAATATCCATGGAAAAGAAGGCCAGCTGATGTACCAAGGGACAGAACTCCAGAAGAACATCATCTCCATCACTCTCCCACACCCAGAAGAAAGGCAGGGAACATAACCACGAAGACTTCCTTACTTCACAAAAGAAAAAAAAACAAAAACCAAAACAAAAAAACCCAAAGACTACATCAGTTTGCAGAGACACATAGCTGGACAACATTCACCAGCGCTACTTTTAAACATTAACACTGCAGAGTCCACTGACTTGCCCTGCTGACTCTTTGGGGTTTTAGTGGGAAGCACAACTTTGCTCTTACAAGCATTTTCATAGAAGCACCTTTGCATTTAAAATGCCAACTGTAAATGCATCTGTGATTCAGATAAAGCACCCACAAGCACATAATTTGATAGGCAAGGAGTTTTACAAAGCTCTCAAAAAGCCCAAGGACATTTGGAAGGGTAGACGCAAGTTTAGAATGAGTCTTAACATATCATCAGCAAAAAACAATTCTATTCTTAGATATCTCCCTTTGGTGTTTCCTGTGATCTTTCTTTTTTTCTCCTACTCCTTTGAGAAACTAAGTTGTTTGGTTATTAGAGAAAAAAAAAATATGGAAGAACCTGTTCTGCAAGGCATATGAGCAAAGCAGTATCTTCCAAAAAAAGAAAAGCTCATTCAAAAGTATGTAAATATTAGGGCTGGTAACACAAACAATAAAACCACAGGAAACACAAGAAATTACAAATAGATCAGGACTTATTCGATTTCCTGGCTGCTGGATATATGAGCACTTTTCTGGGTTGGATGTATCAGATAAGATTTATTTTCTGAATAACAGATATCGGGGAGCTGACATAAATAATTTAGAGAGGCCAACAAAAATCAACATCTGCTCTGATCCTGCCCGTGCTCCTTAGCAAGCAAGGACACTGACCACCAGCCAACACAACACCACCAGGACTGGCACATCACGGCGCCAGGGCTCAGCATCCTCCACTAAGCAGTGAATTAAAGTTTGCTAACTTCAAGGAGAAGTTAGCAAACAGGGTTAGTCCTGTACCTTCACAGAGCACCACATTGCCTAGGGGATATCCAAAAGTCTGCTCTTGAATGAGGAATGGCTTGCTAACGCTGAAGCTGAGCAAGAAGCAGAGGTGACAATTAGTTCCCAACATGCAGGGTGGTCCATGCCATTGCCACCCTGCAACTCTCCCTGGCTGGAAGGCACACATCCAGAGCTCATCACTGCATTCCCCAGCTCAGGCGTATTCCCAAATTCCTGATTGCTGCTAGGCTGTCATCTAGCAGCATCCCAACAGCTCTTTCTCTCCTCTCCATCATGGGAAAAAAATTTTTGCCAACTGGCCAGAAGTGACACGGTCCCAACTAGACACAGTTTTACATCTCTTGTGTGGGCATTCAAAATGCTGCTCGGCTGAGCATCATGGCCACGTTAACACAACCAGGCAGCAACAGCTCCCCACTCCTCATTCCAACTTCCATCAAACACTAACCCAAGTCTCCTTCTTCATCCTCCAGTTATCCAGTGGCTCAGATCCAGCCTTATCTAAGAGTCAAAAAAAAAAAATCCCTACAAAGAAAACAATTTATCTCCTTCAATGGAAACACCAAGTGATGTAGCATTCCCGAATACAAAATTTAACAAGACTTAAAGCATGCTTCCTCCAAAGCATCCTAAGTTTCTCTTGGCACTGAAATATCACAAGCCTAAGGAATAAGTACACACAGGTATTTATATAAATGGTATTATTCTTTTTTAATTAATGTTAGAAGCACTGATGAGACTAGGCTTTTAGTAAAAATTGGCAAAGATTTTACAAATTAGTTCCTGGAGAGCGGAAAACAATGAAGACTCTTCTAAGCAGAGCATTAAAATACTCTGTAAGTTTACACTACCTTGATACCTTTTATCACTTTTAGGCATTTCAAATGCTCAATCTTTTTATAATGCAATTGTAGAGTAACCGTATGATTCCTGTTTATCTGCCATCTCATAGTATTAATTGACATAGCAGAGGGGATGGGTCACACAAGCGATCCAGTAAAGAAAAGCTAAAAGAAGTACATTCATGTTTTCTAGTTTCAGGAGGATGTACACATTTTCAAGCACTTTGCCACAAATCCTCCATCCTCCTCAAGTAGTTTTGAATTTTCATTTCAAAACTTGCTCTCTGCTTACTGAAGTGTTTTCCTCTTATATGCCCGCTGTAAGCTGTTGCTGGGATAGGATCTCTTATTAGTCTCAAACAGCCTGATGACTTCTGAACTTTGAGATTATAAAGCAAGAAAGTTACTGAACACTCACATGCAAGTCGATTGGCCAAGAAAAAGCAGCACAAAGTCCTGCCAAAACCCTAGCTAATCTGATAAAAGAAAAACCAGGGAGGTCTAAGGACTAAACCCCACAGTTTAAATAGAGCCAATTCCAGCTGCAGAAGGAAGCACATCACATTTAGCAAGGTACTTCTTCAGATATGACATCTGAAGAGACAGCATTTTACCTCCTTAAAGGTACTGCCCATAAGTAAATTGTAAAATTCCCAAAATACAAGAAAACATGGGACTGACATGTGAATTTCATACAGATCAACAAAGGCTGCTTGTAATCTGACTGGAAGGAGGGAGAAACAAATTAACTAGACATACATGACAAGCAGCCAGTTACCACTTAAGTACTTCTTTAATTCTCCCACTTTCGATGCACTTCACAAACAATTAATCCTCTTAACATCCGTGCAAGCATATTATCCACAGTTTTAGCTTGTAAACTCTTCAAGCAATGAGCTAGTTCTTTGTCTAGCTTAATACATGGCTTATGAAAAATTGGGACCGAGGCCCTGTTTTAACTGTGAAACAGCTGCCAAGAAATCAGCTCCCACCACCCCACTCCCCTCCAGCATCTTACAGAGAAGGGCAAGACACCCACCCAAGAACATACTTTTAACCCAGTTAAAAGCACTTTTAACCTAGTTAAGTGCTCAGATCTCAGCCTCCATGCTACACGCGCTCTTCTTCAGGCTACATTACCAAAAGACTCAGTCAAAAATTATTTAGCAACCCTGGCCAGGGTGGAAAAGTAGCTCCAGATTTTGGAGACTCCCAAACCCCCACTGCACAAGCAGATTCACATCCCCATGCCCAAGTCAGCAGGATGCCGCAGAGCCACCAGCACACCGGGTACCAACGTAACCCCCCAGCATCCTCCCACAACGGACCTGTCAAAAACGTATTTATTTTCCTGTTGGCAACTGCACTACTTAATATAGAAAAGCCTGCAGTTAACAGAAACATTTGCAGCAACATTTTGCCTTGCATCATGCAAAAGTGTAAAGAGTCACCTGGACCTTGTGAAATGAATGTTCATTACACAAAACTTCCTTTTACAACAGTACCTATAAAAAGGACTTTAGTCTTTATTTCTCTACTCAGCTGAGACAACCTACCTTCTTTGCAGCTGCTAGGAGAAAAGAAACTATAAACATTTACATTTAATGCAATGAAAGGTTTGCTCACCACCTCTTGTGTTCCACTGTGCTCTTAGACGATGATCACTCATCATATAAATGGGTGGAGTGGCTGCAAACCACTCAGCGATGGAAAAACTGACTCCCTTGTTCAAGAGAAGCTCCTGCACAGGCTGGAAACCCCACCAAAGCGAAGTGCTGTCATTACTCCCCGGATGGGAAGTCTTTCACCTACAGATGCAAACACATCTGCTACATAGCACGCGAACCAGCATGTTTTACTTCTATCTCCAGAATCATCCTCTGCCCCAACTCAGACCTTCAGATCAGACTACGGAAACTGTTTTAATCTAGGTCACATGTACACTCATCTCCACTCTGGTTTTAAAACAATAAAAAATAGTGCTCCCCAAGTATGAAGTGCAGACTTGAAGATATCCAGTGCCGTCAGTACCCCAGCCTTGTTGCTGCAGTGAAAGAGTTATGGTAGCAGGGAACAACAGAACAACAAAATTCATTATGTAACATCAGAGGTACATCACGTAAGCCTTGCTCCTCAGCTGACTCACGAAGTGATGTTAACTCCAAAAAAAGGCAGTTAAAAGTCCCAGTTTCACTGCCATGTTACTTGTGGGTTTGGCAATTTGGAATCGTGCCATGCACAAGCTCATGTGCCAAAAGAAATTGCTTTGTATATGGGTCAAATCTGGCCATCCTGTCTCCCCTTCCCCCCAAAAAAATAAATCACTTCCCCCCTTCCTGTAACACCTGCTTCCTCCATCCGAGCATTCATTGTTCCTCCACTATTATGGGACCAAAGGCTCCAGCATCCCAGAGGAAACTCAGGAGGGAAACCAGTGTATAAAGACTCCAATTCACTTCAGCCATCTTATGCCTTGGCATCCCCTTTTTTCCCCCCCTCTCTTCCTATCAAGAGCAGCTTCCAAGATAGGGCCGGGTGTTGAGAGCCGCACATGCCACAACGCCAAAGTGCCACACATCCTGGTATTGAACCCCACCATGCCCACAGACACTAGCGTGGACCTCTTGCCATGGCGTGACCCAGCACTGCTTTTCACATGGTTGTACCAAAAGGAGGGATGTGACACAAGCAGCAGCTCTGCGCTCCCCTAAAATGTGGCAGGAGCAAAGCAGCATCCCTCCCGCAGCCCAGCATCGGGGACACGGCAAAAGGAGTCTTTGGACAAACCCATCTTTGGCATCAACTTCCACTAGGAGGTCGCTGTGCAGATTCACACACACCCCTCAGCCTTCCCTACGCTGAAAACAGGGATACCTGCAAGAACACGACAGGTCGGCCAGCATCCATGCGTGACACATGCCAGGTGTGTCAATCCACGGAAAAAGAAACAGTGAGTCAGTAGTTTGAGTCTGAAGACAGTCCAGTTTAGAACAGCTACTCCATGCCAAAATCCTTGTTTGTAATGGTTTTATTAACTGCGGCATTCAGACTTACAGAGCAGTTACACCACTGGAGGCAGAGACACATTGGGAAAGAGATTTACTTTCCCAAGTAACTTTGCCAGAAACCTCAGCTACAATTTAGATGAAGCTACAAAGTACGTCACAGGTTTTAACATAACTTACTGCTCCAATCTGCATTAGTCATGGGTGATAAAAAGCACAGGGGATTCAAACGTGACATGTCGGGTAGTTTCTCTCAACACAAAGTTTTGAACAACACCATCATCAAATGACATACACCCTTCTGCTTTAACATGACCACTCTAAATCATGCTCATGGAGAGTAAGTCTCACGAAAATTCAGCCTTGTATTTAAATAATTAATTTATCAGTTATTTTCCCTCCCACTCAGAAATAAAACCTGAAGTATCTGCTACAGAAGAAAATCCTTAAATCCTTCCTTTTACACTGGATCAGGCTAATCTCAGCCATGCTGTCACATTGTAAATAACATCTCATGTTAAATAACAATCTGGGGAGATCTCTCACTGTGTATTTTGCAAATGTAATGTGAAGTTAAAAACAGTTCAGCAAAAAGACTAAAGGGTAATGACTTTTGTGAAAGGTAGACTAGCCACCTGAATGGAGTAAAAAAAAAAAAAATACACCCAAAGGGACTAGTCAGAAGCTACTCTGGCAAATGCTAAACATTTTGCATAGTCTCTTCGAAAATTTCACAAGTGCTTGAAACTAAGATGCAATGGATCAGTTGCAACTACCTGCGCTCATACATTTTAAATAGCATCTCAGAAGATCAACTACACGGGATCCAACTCACTGATATGAGCCATCAGTCTCCATCCCACAATTTCCAAGTAAATCAAAAGGCAACCTCATGCAAGGATCAAACATACAAGAAAAATGTGACAGTTTACTTGCCACATCTACTGATTAAAAAACTATCAACAGTTTTGGAAAGACAAGAGCAGCCAGATGGGAAAATAATTTACGAACAACTTACAGAATTGCTGAAAAAATTTTGAATTAAGAGACAATCATTTTGAAGAAATGTAGAAGTGGATTCCTGGTCCTTATGAAGGGGAAAGAGATTCAAAGAAAATGCAAGTGGTCAAGGAAGATTCCTTTGTCAAATGAACCCCTGCATCAGAATTACAAGTTAACCCACAAAAAAACACCATTCTGGATGCTGCAGCCAAGGCCAAAATCAAGGTTCTCTATGAAACGTGGAAGCCCACAAGGTCCACACCACACCTCCTCAGCTACATCGCTACGCCAGCAAGGAATTTAGCTTTTTCTCATGCATAATAAAAATCCCCCAATAAACTCTTCAGCATCTGATTTTTAGGGTGTTTTAAAAATATATATAAAACAGTCTTGTTAGACTGCCTGACCATGTCACAACATGCCATCCATTACAGCTACAACAGAATTAAAGTTTACTTTTTGCAAGATATCACACTGCATACTTTAAGGACTGTTGACTACTTAAAAATATTTGTAATTACACTTTCTTCCCCTGCTCCTCAACAACTTAGAAGTGTACCTAAAATGGTTATAAAGAAAAAAAAAAAAAAAAAAGAGGATAAAAATGGCAGGGTTTATTTGTGCAGAGAAGATATCTCTTCACTCTAGATAGAGATAATTGCAGACTTAGGGAACTTAAAAAGGAAACACTTTGACTTGTAACTCACTGGCTTATCTTAGAAACACATCTATCTCCCTTGTCGTCTTCACATGCTATAAAACGGGGACGGGCACCACAGTCAAATGCCTTCTTTGCAATCAGAAAAGCACTTCCAAGGGTGTAGCTCCAGGAGCATTTCTCCTGGTGGTAGCACCAGAGCCTTTGCCACAGCAGCTGCTCGTGAGACTATGAAGGGACATGAGTCAGGGAACTGATCCGGGTAAAGAATGACCTCTTTTTCCTGAACTGATCCAAGGTATGAATTGTACAGGAAAAAAAGTGTATTCTTAACCGCAATCTATTTCCCGGTCTGCTTTGCTGAACAGACCCACAAATGCCAGCATGGCCCAGCTGGGGAACTGGAAGAGGCTGCTTACGCCTACACCGATGCACAAAGGATATCACAAAATTACAGTTTAAGTTTAGGATGACATTGAAAAAGTTTTACCTATTGCACGCTTCCACCAGTGGTCTCTGGAAGGGCATTAAACTTTTTACAAGATTTGTGGCGTCACAGCATATTTGTCATGTGGACATTAACAGGGGAGTCACCCTGTTTCCGTGACAAAGGGCCATAAATATATAGAGATATATCTTTTTTTAAAAGATCTGTACAGCATGACTGCAGCAACAAGTTCCCGGCATAGCTGCTTTCCCTGGAGCACTGCCATCATATTTTCTTATCACTAACCAAAGTAACTAACCAGCTAACTCCCAGTGATGTGCTTTGCCTTTTAGATCTGCATAAAGGTCATTTGCAAGGGAGAGAGGCGAGTTGAAAAAAAAAAAAAATAAAAAGAAGACATTATGCCACATCCATGGCTTTGATTCCAAAAGTAACTAAGTGCAATGCCAGGCTGCAACACCACGACTGAAGTGTTTGACTATTCAGTAAGTACAAGGAGTGGCCGATTCCCTCTCCACAGCAAGATTGTTGACAGCTGTTTTAGAGGAGAAAAAAAGTGAAGCATGACTAAGCTATTCATAAAAACCTCATTGTATCTAACACCCTAACAACAAGTTTTGATTTGGAAAAAGTGCAGTGCTACCTGGAAGCGACTGTTAAAGTGGTGCACGCCAGCCCCGAACCAGGCTCCCAACTGGATTATATCCCCCATGGCAAACCCCATCACAGCAAAGCGGAACTTTATATACGCTCAAAGCTATCAGCTGCTTCAGAAAGTCACTCATTACCTTTATCTCTCCTACAGGTGATCAATGCAAGCAAACAAACACATGAGCACTTGGCACCGAGCAGCACCCAGTAATCACAAGCTGCAGGCTGAAAGGTGCTTCCCACCCCAGCTTTCCCATCCAGCCTTTCGTGTGCCTGCAAATAGGGTGCTGCTTACGTTATCCTCCGTCTGGGAACCACGCGAACTGCCAACTCCCTCTCCGGGAGGCTGGTAAAACACGGGGCCACAATCACCCAGGGAAGGTGTATCGTACTTTACGGCCTCCTAGACTAACACTGCCTTCCACCAGTAGAGCAAAACCAAAACCAAATAGTTCCTCCGTACTAATCAGCTATGTGGTTGAGTCTACTTCAGGCTATTTATCACCGGTGTGGGGAACCCCTATAGAAATAACATTTAATAGCAGTCAAGTAGATTGCAGAGATAACCAGCTGCAGTAATAAGTAAAAAAAGCTTCCAAGCTGCTTCAAGGACTGTATTAAAGGCGAGTGGATCACCACCAAATACCAGGCAGAGAAAATCAGTGTGTTGGTGTGCTGGAAACAGAGTGGAAAAGAAATAGGTACATCAGGCATGACAACTTCCACTAACAATTTTTTTGTGAAGTATCTATCTATTAAAACTTATTATGCCTGCAGAAAATCATACAAAAGCACCCATTGCCTTTGTAACACAGGAGCGTGTGCATACCACCAATAAACCTACCAATGTTTTTTTCCTCTAGTGTAATTTATTGACCGCTGCCTTAATTCATGCTTTGGATAGAATAACCAGATTCCTTTAACAGTACTTAATCCTCCTCTTAACACAGGAGCGTACCCTAGACCAGAACACAGCTTACTCAGGAGTATATCCTGCTGAGAGATTAGTAGCAAGTTCTGCATAAGGCTGAGCCTCAAAGCTTCGCTATATAGACTGTTTAAAAACATCCATCATGGGACAGTACCTGGCAGAGCTCTGTTTCTATGAGAAGCTTTGACTTCTTAACTGCGTTTTCCTCCTTTGATGCTGCGAAGCTGTAAATCAGGAACACGGAGCTCCTGCCTTTTTCTCTGGCTGCATTCCCTGGCTGGACTCTGTTACTCCGAACATGCCGTGTCCTCACCTCTCGGGCTATGTCGGCCATCCCTTGGCTGCCAGAGCCGGGCAGGAGATGCAGGTTGGAACACCGTCACGCAACACGGTGCATCCACACTACCTGCAGGAGACTTGTCATTCAGGCTACCTACAAAACCTGTCTGCCTTGCAGAACTCAACATCCATGCCCTTCTAGCAACAGCCCCGGGCTAGCCTGTCTGCCCAGCACTGGGCAGCACTGGAAGGACAGACAGGAGACGTATTAGGCTCAACCCATGAACGCGGAAGATAGGTACATGCTTGAACTCATGCCAAGGGACAGCACATGCCCAGATGATCCTCTCCTTGCCTAACACACCCTTACCCTGCTATCACGCTTGTAAAAAAAAAAAAAAAAAAAAAAAAAAAAAACCCAACGCACCACAACACCCCATCCCAAGTGTCCGAGCAAGACATTGTCACCATGGAAGATGACAGCCTGGACGAGAGTGGCCCAAGGCACAGCAAGCACCTCCTGAGCAAATGCTTCTCTAGTACAGGCAGCAGCTTCTATCCACAGGCACGGATGTTGTGAGGTTAACGTCAATTTACTCCCACTGCTAAGGTATCTATGTATAAAAATACACCTCCTCTAACACAGTAATAAATGAATCATTAGTACCTTACCTTTAAGGAACTATGTGGAACTTGGTTCACCTTTGTAATTCCACAATAGCTTGGCAAGGGCGTGCAAAACATGAAAAACACACCCAGTAAGGGACTGAGTTTAAGCTGAAGAGAGTCACCACAAGCAGAAATACTGTAGCTTGGCCCTTTAAAACTGATTAGATTACATTAGCCAAACTCCCAGCACACAAGACATTCATGGATCTCAGACCAACTGTCTAAACTCAGCTCTGAAGCTACATGCTTTACATATTTCTACTGCATCGCATATCTCCATGAGTACCTAAAGTTTTACGGCTGACGAAGATTACAGAGAACACCACAGCGACCAACTGTCCTACAGAAGTTACAGCAGTTCTAATCCCTTCGTTGAGTCCCTATCTGGTCATCCACGACAGCATCCGTACAGCACACTCTTCAGAAAAAAACTTTTAAAAAATCACTTTTTTCCACTTCCAAGCTGCAGCTAATGTGAAGCCCCGTAAAGGACAGCGGAGCAGAACCAATTACAGAGGTCAGCAAAACCGATCTCTACTAATCCCAACTCCTTTATGACTTGCGGGAATAACACAGTCGCAGAAGGTGGATTAATAAACTCCGACAGTTTACAAGTTAAGAAACAACAACCCTCGTCCAGAAACTCTCTCATTTGCTTCAAATGAAGAGTGTCTCCGTTCGAGAGGAAAAAAAAAACAAAAAAAAAAAAACCCAAAATAAAAATTATTCTTTCAAGCAACAGAGTGAATGCATAAAACAGGCCCCGCGGCAACGACCCTCTGAGTAACTTCAAAGCCCCACTCAGCCCCAAAGGTGAGAGAACCCCACCGCGGCGGTGCTGAGGAGACTCTGATAGAAAGCCCAGATCACTTTCTTTGCAATAAATCGAGATACAAAGTTGCGTCACCGAGACTGGAGGTTTGGGGTGGGTTTTTTTTTTCAGATGAGGCTATCAATAATTTCAATAGCGGAGGGAGGTTGGGGGGGGTGGGGGTGTGCCCGGGTACACACTGGGGGCACGCTCCGCGCCCCTCCCC